>AYEL01091761.1:0-33604 GCA_000484575.1 Olivierus martensii | reverse complement strand
ATACGGGTTCCGATTCCGTATCACGTGATTGCCAGCTACGACGGAGAGCATGGAAGTAAGTTAACTTTTAAACTAAAATATAATACGTTAGTATATAGGAAAATAACGATAAATAAATAATAGAGTGCATAATAAAATAAAAATAGGACAGGTCCAAGTTAACTTCCTCACAATTTGAAAGCAGTGTTAAAAAGTCATCGATGTTTATATAAACTGGATAGACTGAGCTAATGTTCTGCTGCTAGAAAAAAAAGAAACAACTGGCATCTACATTGCCAGACGGAACACATGGGCCGGATTGTTTAAAGTACATGTAGTGCAATATAGATACGTTTTGAGAGAGAAAAAAATACGTTTATAATTTCGATATTTTCCAGGATTCATTATTATTATTCCCATTGGTTTTTTTAGTTTGATTAGTGCGGTTTTGATATATGCGGTGTATTACGAAGATTTATTAACCGCACTAATCAAGGGATTCCTGTATTTAGATTAAGTGTCCCCAAAGTGGATGAATGCACCCTTAAGGATGAGCATTTTTGCTTGTTATAATACATTTCTGTTGTATATGGTGCGTGCTATTACTCTTTACTGATATAGAGGTGACTTTTTTAGAGGTAACTTTTTTAATTGCTCACCTCTATATCAAGGGTCTTAATTTTAGATTAAGTAATTACACATATCATATTTTTTAAAAATTACATTGTAAAAGAAAAAAAAAAAAACATCAATTATTTTATTTTAAAAATACGTTCTATTTTGTAATAAATGTTTGGTCCTTTTGGGACTGTACAATGTGAGGACCAAAATAGATTATATAAAACCGAAAACATTTTTCTGCTTAATAAATTATTATTTTCTTAAAACTAATAATTTTAATATTTCTCAATATCAATCAATTTTAATTATAATTCACAATGCATTTTGGCTAAATCCAACCAAATATTAACAATGCTCAAAATTTTGATGAACTTCACCTAAAGACACAGGTGTACGAATACTTTTTGTGTGCATAATCATGCAACATATTTCTTTGTTTGTAAGTTTCAAACATTTTTTCTGGTTATTTCGATCTGGTTGTGTTCCGAAAAATAAAGCTAACACTTCTAAACTACATGCATTTTTTATTTCTTCTAAATATTCATTTATGCTCCCGTGCAGATCTTTTTTCCCCCATATGTTGAGGTGTACGAATACTTTTTACACTCACTGTATGAAGAATTTGACAGTTGTGTATTTATACTGGTAGAAAGGCAACTCGAATAAAACAAGCATTTTATCATATAATATATTCATTTTTTGTTTTAATTTTGTTCATAATTAAATATATTTCTAAAAAATTAAATAAAAATCAATAACAATTTATAAATAAAATTTTTCATTATACCTATATTTTTCTAGGACTGTTTTTAGTTTCATAAAATGATAATCTACTTGTTTTATTTTCAAATATATTATTTGGATAATCAGTAAAGCACTCTCTTCTGAAAGTAAGAGAACATTTATTTGCTAAAAAATAAAAGATTCTTCTTTTATTTTTAGTATCTGCTCTTGAAATAAATGTTGAAAGGTCTCATCATATTCAGGAGTATTGCCCATTGTCTTCATACCTTTGAAAAGGGCTCTCTCAGTTCCACAATGTGTATAGTGGAAACAGAATATTTGGCCAAATTTGTTGAGTGATATTAGATAAGCATCAACTGATTTATCAATAAGCCTGCTAAATTTAGATGTAATGCTAATCACATTTGTTTTAAATATTTCAATAACTATTTGCACTTATCTGCAAGAAATATTATTCTCAATACAAGATTTTATAGCATTATGGATTGCCTGCCTCTTGCACAATCCATAACAATTTTCTCTAATTTTTCTGTATTGCTCTAATTCAAACTCATATGTATAATTATTCAGTTCTCTTCTTATCAATTCTGAAAAATGATAAGAATTGTAAATGTGTGCATGTACACATACATACAACATTCTTATCGTTTTTCAGAATAGTACTAAATATATATATACATACATATACACACTTATATTACTTATTTAGTTTATTTAACAGACAGACACTCTAGATCCGTGGTTCTCAATCTATATACATACATATACACACTTATATTACTTATTTAGTTTATTTAACAGACAGACACTCTTGATCCGTGGTTCTCAATCTTTTTTTTCTCTGGGCTGCATACATTTGGTTGCTACATTAAGTGGGCTGCAACATGCTATATCAGCAGTCGGCAATCGATTGGTGTCACATAAAAAAAGTCTGACTTCTAAAAAATTGCTTACAAAAAAAAAACTAACTTCTCAGTTCGTGGATGCCATAGGTCAGTGTTTTCCAAACTGACCTATGACCTGTAAAATTTTGAGTGCATCAGGAAGGACCTAGTAAATTAGGAAAATTCTAATTTTTCCAGATTTGAAAAAAATTTTTATATCAGAATTTTTATTTTCTTTTTATTTTTGCATGTGGGATAAGAATTTCGCGCTTTCATTAAATTCATGACTGTGCATTCCGGGCTGCACTTAATAGCTTGGCGGGACAGATGCGGCCCACAGGCTGCAGAATGGCTGCTCGAGAAGAATTTCGCGCTTTCATTAAATTCATGACTGTGCATTCCGGGCTGCACTTAATAGCGGCGGGCCAGATGCGGCCCACATGCTGCAGAATGGCTGCTGTAGATGGACTTCTGTCTGGTTTATTTAACAGACAGATACTCTTATTTCTGTTTATATTAAACTTTATTTTAACTTTTGAGTAATTTTGATTGAAACCTAAATGAGAGACCATTTTGGTGTAATCTTGTAAATAACTCCCATGGATTAACATAGTATGTGTTACTTGAATTTATCCTTGAATTGCTGATTCTAAGCATCATTGTTTTCTTTTCTAATATGGGTAGATTAATCTCAAGAAAACGTCTCTCATTTCTTAACTAATAAATGCTGTTTTACAGAATAGATTACTTAATAAGTAGATGTAAATTTATATGGAGAATTATTTATCTGATGGTAGAAAATGGATATAGAATCTTCCATTTATTTTATAAGAATTTAATTATAAATCTGTTTTTATCCATTATTTATGCTTTTAACTTTTTGCAAACAAATCAAAGCATTATAATTGATATAATGCTTTATTTAATGTTATATTTCAACAAAAATAATTTTCACTATTCAATTTTAATAAAATAATTGTGATTAAGTTGATATATATACAGCAGATTTTAATGTTTTATTCCTCCTACCATATATTAATATATTTTTAAATTGTATGATTTAGATTTATTTAATGTTATATTTCAACAAAAATAATTTTCACTATTCAATTTTAATAAAATAATTGTGATTAAGTTGATATATATACAGCAGATTTTAATGTTTTATTCCTCCTACCATATATTAATATATTTTAAATTGTATAGTATGATTTAAAAATTTTAATAATCAAAAGAAATATGAATTATATAAATTGTTTAATAGTCAGTTTAATAATTTTTAAATGCTGTACATTTATAAAATTTTGTTTATTAATATATTATATAAGAGCATCTTTTAAGCTATTCTTTTAATTAATTTTATTTTATAGATATTCTTATAAATCATAATTCACTGTAAATTTATTTCTAATATTTAGATTAAATAAGATGGAAAATATTTGAGAATAAAATTAAAAATAGTTAAATTTTAATTAAAAAATAACAACACAGTTGTTAGAATTAGATTTTATAAAAATGGACTTTGAACATTATTGTTATAAAGATTCATATTTCAATAACATATCAATTGTTATTGAATATTCAAAGTAAAAAATGTTATACAATACTTTAAGATATCTGATATTATTTAATATTTTCAGGATATATTTATTTGCCTTTTGAGATCCTTCCATGCTGCTCACAATTTGATTTTAAGAGAAAAAGCAATGTATACTACTCTTTGTGCTGCTGTTGTTTGTCCATTAGAAAATAATGAAAAATTTGCTGTATGTACTTGTAATGTAGGAGATAGCTTTGCTTATGTTTATAGTAAACGATATGGTGTTCGAGAAATTACTCAAGGTAAGTTTTATATTGATATTTAAAATCATGTTTTTTTATATATGAATGATTATATAAAAGTTAAAAAATTAAATATTTGTAGGATCTCATGATATTTATTCCAACCGTGACATGAGGGATGCTCTTGGTGCTTTAGGTCCAGTTGATGGGCAAAACCCAGAATTAAATAATCTAACTCTTGCCATGACTTTTGTAGATCCTGGAGATATAATATTTTTAACCAGTGATGGTATTTCAGATAATTTTGATCCTGTGGTAGGAAAATTTGCCGTAATTAAAAATTCTAAGATTTTAATTAGATCTGCAAGTCAGAGAAAAGAGGAACCAATAAAAACAAAACCTTTGAGAAGAGTAAACAGTCAACTGACTAAGAGTCCAACAATAAGTGAGAAACCATATCTTCCCACAGTTGAAGCTCATCAACGGCATGAGTTGACACTTCTCAGAATGGAAGATCTATTGAAAAATAGAGAAAATAAAGAAGTAAATGCCAAATATGTTTGTGAAGAATTAGTTGGATTTGTTAAAAAGCTAACTCGGGCAAAGAGAAAAATTCTTGAAGATCCGGAACTATATTTAAATAGTGCACTCCCTGATACCCAGGAAGAACAACGATTGAGACGGAAGCAAGCTGGTCCAAAATTGTTGTGTGTTCCTGGAAAACTAGATCATGCATCTATTGTTGCATATGAAGTAAACAATTACGAATCATTTGAATTTGACAATAAAAAATTAACCTTACCAGATCTCTCTAGAAAAATTTCAAATTCAGAACCTCAGTATTATTCAGAAGAAAACTATTCAATAGAGGAATCAGAAAGCTTAAATTTGCAACATTTTGAATCAAGTATTTAAATTTTTGGATCCATTTGAATATTTAGAATTTATACTTTTAGCAATTGTTAGAGAGTTAATAGCATTTTCTATTCATACATTTTATTTATCATCCTTGAACTGTGCATTCAATTTTTTAATGCTATAAAAAAAAAAATTCTAAGTGTTGGACATTAATGAGTCTAAAAATTTTTATAACAAAATATTGCATCTGTTTTCCATATTTGCTAAGAATTGCAAATAGATACGCAATTATTTCTATACTGCCATATTTAAATGTGTTTATATAAATTTAAGGCTTGAATGAATTAAGCTTATGGATGCTTGATATGTGATTGTGTGCATGTATATATATAAGTATATACACAAGGATATTTTATGTCTGAAAGGCATGTTATGTTGTTAGAAAGTTTAATCAGGTTAGAGAACAAAATGATGGGAAAAAAAATCTAAAGTAAATGTTGATGTTGCATTTAATTCTAGTATATACAATTATATAAACATATGAGCATAAAACTTATGCTCATTTTTTTAATTGCTCAGAAAGCTTTCTTTTTAGTTTAAAATTTATTGTTGTGCAATATTTCACTATAAATGTTGTACAACTAATATTAACAGAAATGATTTAGTTGTTATATCTTAAGTGCATTAAAGTATATTTAATCAAACTGAATTTAATACATTCCTATTTTATGGTGCAGAAATGTTTTAAAATTTTGAAAAACAAAACTAATGTTTGTTTTTTTTTAAAGCTCAATTTTTAATCCAAGTTTAATATAAAATTAAGGAATTTATGATCTAATCGAAATTTTAAATGTCTCATAGAAGATTTTAATCATGGCATACCAAAGACGGTACAGACCTAGTCATTTTTGTAGATCAGGTGGCTTAAAATTTTTACTCTGTTTTATTAGGAATGTCATATAGTGATTATTAAAACAATATGCAATGTATCTACAATTAATCTTATAAACAAGAATATATTTGTCTTAATACTGTACCATCAATTTTCATTTCTTGTAGTATGTTTTTAAATAAAAATATATTAAAATATTGTACACTGTCTTGTAAAATATAGAAATCAAACATACCATGACGAATTATTTATTCCACAAACAAAAATTAACATACACAATCTATAGTAGATACCATACCAAAATGAACCACACCTTTGGTTGACAGCATGAAAACATGACTAGCCACATGGCTGCAAATAGTGTGACAATACACTTACAAAAATGGCAGTCCAACCAGAAAAGAATTTACTGTACCACAAGCAATCAATAACAACACAATGATATATAAAAATGGAAAATGTCACAATTAACACAATATGATGAGAACACTGATATAAAATATTTTGGTTTCTCTTTTGATCTTAGGTTTTTTTTTCTTTATATATAGTAGCACAATCTAAATTTTAAAATAAAAAATTATCTAGAATGCTATTTCTGAAGAAAATGCTTTAAACTAAAGGCACAGAGTTTGAGCTGTACATTTTACAGTCAAATTAAACCTGGAAATTTTAATATTACTCGAGTCAAAAAGCAAAATGAAAAGTTTCATTAATGATCTGAGTCAAAGCAGCTTTTAACTGCATGATATGGTCCATGATAATTGTATATACATTTGATAAATGATCAGACACAATGGGGAAGGAAAGTTGTGATTTGTGCAGGGATCATCAGTGATTGCATGAAACAAAGTTGCACAAAAATTTGTGAAACTTATTTTTGAATTTTTTTTTCTAATCTTTCTTCAAACCTTAGAAATTTTACTGTCTGTGATGTGATATGGTGGGATTAAAGATGATTGGACCTGTCTCACTATAGGAGTACCAGGTCTATTGCCAGTTATTAATGTTAATTGATCTGTAGGAATGTTTGTTCCTACATTATGATTCATCTTAAATTGACTAGGTGAAGCACCAATTGATGATTGCTGGAATGCTGCCAAAGGCAGTACTGTGGGTGTGGCAGTACTAAGATTAGTAGATCCAGTATTATTACTAGGACCTGTGCTGCTATGCTGGCTGCCATTATGAGTGCTGACTGACTGGCTCAGGCTAAGGGTTCTCACATGCATTGCTTGCCACGAACACAGTCGAGCATGCAATTCTTTAAAACTTGGCCTGCGAGAAGGTATCTCATGCCAGCATTCCACCATCATTGCATAAATGTGTGCTGGACAGTCATCAGGACATGGGAGTAGTTGACGTGAACGTATCATGTCAATTACTTCCTGATTATTATAGCCATAATACGGCTGTATTCCATAACTAAAAATCTCCCATAATACAACTCCAAATGACCACACATCACTTTCAGTTGTAAATTTTCCATATAAGATTGATTCAGGTGGCATCCAGCGTACAGGAAGAAGTGACTTAGATTGAACTCTGTAATAATCAGAAGAATATATATCTCGTGATAGACCAAAATCAGATATTTTAACTGTAAGAATATCTCCAACTAGACAATTTCTTGCTGCAAGATCTCTGTGTACATAATGATGACTTGCTAAATATTCCATGCCTGCAGCAATTTGCTTAGCAATATGTAAGAAATCTGGCAAATCCAAAATCTGTGGTGTTCCATCTTCACTGCTAGCAGAAACATCAGATCGAGGTGAATGCATTATTAAATATTCATGAAGATCTCCTTGAGACATATATTCAAATAACATACACATAGGCTCTTCTTTAGTGCACACACCTAACAAGCAGACAATGTTTGGATGTTGTAAATCAGACATTAATTCTGCTTCACGTTGGAAATCCTGTTGAGTTTTCAAAGTGGCATTTTCCTTAAGAGTTTTGATGGCAACTGGTGTGACACTACCATTACCATGAGCTCCCAAAAATTCGCCACAATAAACTTTACCAAAGGCACCTTCACCTAATTCTTGCAGAAATCTTACCGATGTTAAGGGAATTTCTGGCACTCTCAATTGTGTACGTGGTATTAATGCTTTCATTTCCATCTGCTGATGTTGTCCTTGTTGACTTAATGGTCTGGAAGGTAATTTGGCACTTTTAGCTGGAGGTGGTGATGGCTTGTTTCTCTGTCTAACACACCATAATCCCAAAAGTAATCCAACAAATGCCACTGATGCAATACTTGGTAATAGAATGTACAACCATAAATAATCAACTGTAAAGAAAAAGAAGAATTATCATTTCTAAAATAAAAGTAGTTAAATTAACGACCTTTATAACGTAGTAAAATTTTCTGAATTTTATCATACAATTATTATTAACTAGATTGTAATTTGAAATTATAAAATCATAAATTAGGTCAAATAAAATTTATATTTAAAAGAAATTACAGTTCAAATGAGAATCACCATTTGCAAAACTAATACAACAAAGTAAATAATTGGGTCACATTTTAACTGCATATTAAACTTCAGTTAAGCATTATCAATAATAATTTCATGAATTATTTATTGATATCGCTTTATTTTTTAATAGTAATATGTCATTTATTGAAGTGATCGCTCCCAATTATGAATAATTTTATGCTTATAAAATGTATTGACAATATGGATACAGTAATTATATTGAATAAAAAATAATTGCAAATCTAGGATTTTGTAATATTTGAAATTAAGTGTTGATTTACAGGTACAAAGATTTTTATTTACATTTAAAAAAAATTTGTCAAATTCTACGGGAAATTTTTGAACCTATAATATTGTTACTTGTGATTTTTTCTTTCTTATGCTCATAAAGTGAAATACTATATAAAATTTTGTATACGTGTATAAATTAGCAGATTCCTGATATTTTTTTTTTTTTTGAAAAATTTTTAAAATATATTTGTAATATTATATAACTAAAATATTTCTGAAATTTGAGATTTACAATTTGCAAATTTCCAATATTTTTCTTTATCAATGAATAATATAGTTGATTTAAAGCAATTCTTCCAGAGCAACAGTTTTCCATTGGGGTTCTGCAAAATTATGTAGTAGTTGAATTGTTAATTGCTCTGTTAATGTAAATTTTTAAGATTTTAAATCTATAATCCCAGTCACTAATATTCTACATCTAAAGCAAAATAAAAATTTAATTTGATGTAATAAACAAGAATGAAAAAATTTGGGAAATTACATATCATTTGTTAATAGCAAGATTTTGTGTTCTAATAAAAGGTTAAAAACTATTGTCCTAGAAAGATTAATATTGATGATGTAGAATCACTACTTATATTAATAATTCTAAAGCAAAATAAAAATTTAATTTGATGTAATAAACAAGAATGAAAAAATTTGGGAAACTACATATCATTTGTTAATAGCAAGATTTTGTGTTCTAATAAAACTATTGTCCTAGAAAGATTATTATTAATATACGTAGTGATTCTACATCATCAATATTAATCTTATCAGATGCAATTGTTGACTAATAAGAACTGATATCTTATGATTTTGATAAAAGATTTATTACTATGTCCATTTAATATATTACTATATTATTTATTCACTATATATGTTTTGGATCAACCAAATTCAAAATATCATTATCATTCATTTATGTATTGAAATATACAGAACTTAACTTTCAAATAATTATTTCAAAAATTAATATTGTATATTGAATGATTTAAATTATTCAAAATTAAAACAGTATATAAATTATTAAAAAATGCATAGGTCTAAAGAAATTAATTAATATTGTATATTGAATGATTTAAATTATTCAAAATTAAAACAGTATATAAATTATTAGAAAATGCATAGGTCTAAAGAAATTAATAAATTTGAATAATAAAATTAATTTCTAAATTTGAATAATAATATATATAAAAGCAGAATTATAACTTCTTAATTATTGCTAACATTTAAAGTTGTCAAATGTTAGGATTTTTTCTATCAATAAAGTAATAAAATTTTGTGGTAAAGACTTACCACATTGTGGAATATTACAAATTTCTTTTCTAATTTCTGGATCAGTAGTGAAACACCATGGCTGTGATTCCATTCCACGAGGATTGCGACAATAATTATGACCTCCCACTAGTTCCGGATAATCAGCAGTACGGAAGAAAATCTGATGACTCCAATGTTGGCATTTAAGTCCTGAGGCAGTTTGAGACATAGTTCCTCTATAATCTTCTCCATTTCCTTCGTAACATGTGTGTTCTAAAAAATAAAAGTTATTATTGATCCTATTATAAACTTATTTATTAATTTTTAAATTTTAAAATATATTTTAATACACACCTGGATTAACTTGTACAGCACTCGGAACACCCAGACGCATGCATTTTTCACTCTCCTTTGATCCAACCGGTGCCAATTCTTCACAAACTGGAAGGATCTTCTTCTGTCCTAACAATGGATGTCTTTTTGCAATAGAATATTCCATTCTACAAATGATACTCTCTAATACTTCACATTCATCTTGGCACACTTGTCTAGGCATGGGATGTTGTACACTTTCATCACACAAAGGAAAAGCAAAAAAACAGAGAGATGGAATAGCATATTTGTTGCATTCATCGGATACATCATGAGAGGTGGCAATAACAGTAAATGCTGCTGTCAGTTTTTCTTCCATCTTGCTTAGGCTATAGAGTGAGTTAACATAAACAGTTTTGTTGCCTATAAACTGAGAACACGTAACTCCTCGATAAAGTTGGCAAAATCCTTCTACACCATTTTCTTTCACCTCTGGTAGGCTAAAATGTAAAAACAAAAATACATATTTAAATACATTATAAAAAATTAAGTTATTATTTAAATTTTTATATTCATTTTTATTATTCAGGTAGCATTTGAGATTTTTTTTTAAATAGCCACTGTTTAAGATAAGATCACTACTATTGCTTTTATTTACTGAAAAAAAATTACATATTACAGAAAAAAAATCATCAATCATCAGGAGTTCAATAAACATGGTATAGGAGATGCTACATCAATAATAAACAAGCTTATCTGATTTGGGAATCTGTAACAGGAAAAACAAGCCACCTCAAGTGATAGTCTTAAAATATAAACAATGAATGAATGAGTCTCTTTATCTGACAGGAAACCCAGATAAGTCATTCATATCAACCTCATTCAACACATGCCCATCAATAACACGGGACGCCCTTTCTTCTTTTATTAAATTTACATTTCTATCTAGTATGTACGTCACATGACCACGCCTAACACTTTTAAAAAGAAGAAACATAGTAATACAGATTTAAAGAAACAAAATATACCTCTGGTCTACAAGCACAGATGTTGATTGTACCGAAGAAACGAGAAAGGACGTAAACAGAACCAACTTTACAAAGACGGCCATGATGGAAGAAGCACCGCTGTCAGTGTACATAGGGTCTTGGCACAAGGCGCCCTTCTATACGATGCCGCCATCTGGTCATCGCTCTACTCACCAATGAGGGAATGGAACACATGTCGCCACTATGACCTCACAGGTCTTTTTTTTTTTTTTTTTTTTGTTAGGTAAACACTAACCTTTTTCCTCACAGGTTTTTTTTTTTTTTTTTTTTGGTGTTCTTCCTTTCATTAATATCCGGATAAATTTCTCTTTTGTTTTGTTGCTGTGTAGAGAACACATGTCGCAAAATTGTAGCAACTATCGATTTTCTTATTACTTGAAACTGTAATAGCGATAACTCCTATTAATACCATTCGCTATTTCATAAAAAATAAAGTTTTCCTTATTTATATTTACGAAAAAAAAATAAATAAATTATACATATGATTAACAGAATAAAACAATTTGAAATTTTTATCAAAAATATTTTTGGATAAAAAATAATTCCCTATTAATAATAATTAAAAATACCACAAATTTTATTTTTCAATATTTTTCTCTCTAAAATAAAAACCTATTGTTCTCCCACTACCCAAAAGTGGTATGACAATATTCGTTATGATGTCATAATTCCGAACTAATGTAATTACGATAAAAATATTATTATTATTGTCATAATATTACTGGAAACATTATTATGTCATAATATTTAAAAGAAATAAAAAAAATGGTGAACTTCCTTTAAAAGTTACCAACTATCAGCAAAAATTAATGTGCAGTTTTTATGTGAAAATTAATGACCTCTAATTTCTAAAATAACGCGATTAATTTTTCATTTTATTGTTTCTTTTCATTAATTTCGTTACAGATATAAAGTTTTTTTTCCCGTCCTGTCTCGTCTCTCTTTTCTAATTTTTGAAGATTTAAATTTTGTTTGCATGACTTCCTAGATGATTGATGTTGCATAATTGAAGGTAATTAAATATTTATTTTTTATTTATTTTTTTAATTTCTTTTTTTTTGTTTGAAGTAACGAATGAATGGGTGTGTTTCCTTTTTATTATAGAAGGAAGCAGATTTTCAATAATATGAAGTTAGGATCGATCAGAATGAATAATGTACGCCCTCTCGAAACGTTGTTATTCTTTTTTTATGACGTCATCTTATCTGGATGATAAAATTATCTAATACATTCAAATGTCGATTATGTTGTTTAATTTTGATTTATTTAAAATATAGTTGGTTCATAATTAAATTTTGTAAATAATTCTAACGATAGATGGCGGCATATGACGCGTTTAATTAATGCGTGGAGTGTTGCAGAGTCCGACGTTGCGCTCCGCCCAATCGTTAATGTGTACTTGTATGTTTCACATTAAGGAAATTTTGACTGAAACCGGAGTTAGAGGTTAGTTAGAAGAATGTTAAATGGATGTTGCTGATGAGCATGCCTCCGGTTAACCTCTCATTAACCTTTTCTGGCCAAAATCGATTATCAGTACGCTTCAACTTCCTATAACATCGATTTCTAGTGAGAAATCGCTAGCTAAAAGTTTAATCGAAATACGTTTTATTTATTAAAACTCGAAATTTTTCGATATATCGATCTCGAATTTTACTCAGCAATTTAAGCCATATATAATTAAAGAATATTATTTAATTTTTTTCCGATTCTTAAACTATCGAATTGTGTAACTATCTGCTGTAATTTGCTTTCGTAAAGAATCGATTATTGATAAAATCGTTTGCCGAGATACAGTTTATTGATAAATAGGGAGACCTGTGGATTCTCACTAGACGTCATGTTCATGGATATTGATGGAAGTGAATTAAGCGTTAAATGTGCCGTATCTAATCTATAATTTCAAAATAATTTTAAATTTTAATTAAAACTTTTAAAAACGTAATTACTATATTTCTGAACTTCGTCCGAATTTTGTGTTGGTTAAATCTTGTAAGGATAGCAATGTAATGATTATTGCAGTGGAATTCATAGAATTTTCAGTTTCCGAGTCACGCATAAGGATTTTTCATGTTTAAGTTCCTTATTTAATCGTTGAAAGCATTCCAATCTAAATTCTAACGGGAATATGTCTAAATTACGCCAATCGCTACAGATAGGCCTATGCATAAAATATGCATTTTGGAGCCGATTTATCGATTTTACTGAAAATCCGAGGATTCGCCACAAATGAATAATTTTGACTTGGACAAAAGTGAACTCTAACGGGAATATGTCTAAATTACGCCAATCGCTATAGATATGCATAAAATATGCATTTTTGAGCCGATTTATCGATTTTACTGAAAATCCGAGGATTCGCCACAAATGAATAATTTTGACTTGGACAAAGGTGAACTCTAAGCAGATGTTGATTGAACGGACTCCACCAAAAATTCGTTGATGCGTTCATTACGAGCGAACGATTGGTATAGTGAAATTTTAGGTGGAGTTCTCCGAGACGTCCAACATTCCAAGACTTGCTGGCCTGCACTCTAACAGAGCAATAGACGCTCCATATAAAATTCATTCATACATTCTTAGCAAATGATATAGGAATACCCTTTACTATCGTTGAATACGTCGCACCCAAACAAAATCGAGATAAAATCAAAACAATCGCTAAACTCATTATAAAACTGAATAATAAATCAAAACGATAACAAGAAAACGATTTATCATGCCATCAACTATAACTGAGAAATAACTATTAACGACTAATAACAAAAAACAGAAAAATAAAATCGCAACCAACGTAATCATTATTATAATGATACCATTGGAACATTAAGACAAATGGAACACGAATGCATAATTTTTTTATATACTGAACTAAGAGGAAAAGTATTGATAAATTATATAAGGACGTTAAAGACTTCTAATATGTAAATGGAGCGAATTAATTGAGGAGAAACTCATCTTCAATATAATCTTAGGAGATTAGTTCTACCCAGATGAAAGAATAAGAAAAATAGTTATGAAGCAGATGTTCCGATTGACTCTACCAGGAGGAAAAAAAGATAATAAGTTTGTGAATAAATCAATAACCTCTTAAATACTCCAGATGATAATGTATGCATAATACGATAAAGAATTAAAATGCCTAATTTATATTTCGCTTAAGCTACCTTTATTATAGCTCATTACAAAAAAAGATTTCTAAAGCGCCAGCACTGAAATTGTATGTATAATTGTGATAAAAATATTTTTCGTGAGGGCGTAGAAAATTTAAAAGTGATTTCCACTCAGAAAATTTAAAGAAGGGAATTAAATGGATAAACTATTTTAAAAAGTGGATATAATTATATCGAATTTATATATTGATATTAAACATGTTAAATTGTGTTACTTTCAAAGAACAAAGAGAATTTTTATAGGAGTAGCCTTTGACACGAACAGATAAATGTACGGCTTATTCAACATTAATCATCTTTCTACAAGCATAATTATTTTTAATTATGTCACTTTTCCGTCGTCGAATAAGCGGCTGCTTCAGAAAGATAGCCTTTGGTGTATTATTGATGACTGCTTTTAAAACAACTTATTTCTACTTTCATATTTTTGTAAACAATTCTTTCGATCTTTAGTATTGTTAAAAGTTAATTTTTCTTGAGAAAAATCTTTGAAGTCAAGCTAATATTATTTAAATTAAAATTTTCAATAAAAAGAAAAAAAAAAAAATATGCATCTTTCGAAATTATTGTAACTGGCAGCACTTAAATTTTTATTTGAATTTAATGAAAAATTTAAACGATTCTATTGGTTAAAATTTATTTCAAGAATATTAGTTTATATTTTAAATATTCAAAATGGATATTGTTAATGATGCTTAAACTCAATTGTTTTGAAATATTGATCGTTAATAACTTCTGAAAATTTAAATAAATAATCAGTTTTAAAATATTATTAAAAATTTATTATGAAGGACTTCTCATTTCTGACTGAATAAATTGTTATTATTAAAATTTGATTGATTTTTGAACCTAATTCCTGTATTCAATTGTTTTCATTTTTATTGATGAAAGTTTTAACCAATCAGAGATGGGATAAGAGAATAAAAAGAAAGTAATGATAAAAGAGGCGTTATTGTTGATATGTCTCCCAGGAAACGACAATCGCAACAAAACATTTGTTTGTAGACTCTAAGTCTATGTTAAAACATCAAAAAAGAAAGTGAGTTGACATAATACTGTTTCTAATGACTTCTTTTTTATAAACGATCCAGTTTTTTTCGTAAATTGCGTATTAATCGGAAAGAAAAGTACAAAAAATTTAATAAACCTGAATCTGATTTGTTTAAAATTCAAATATTTGAAAAAACGGTTATGACAATTTTTAACGCTGATTGGTTAAAATTAAAAATAAAATAAAATTAATTAAATTGCTTGCAATTGTTTAAAAATTCATAATAAAAAAACAGTTTACGTGAAAAAATTTCAAACAACAGTATATTTTTTACTCGATTACTTTTTAAAGAAAATTGCTACAATTTCATATTTATATAAATAATTTAAAAAAAAAATTGCAATAAGTTAAAAAGAAATTTTTTGGAAAAATAATGAATGAGAGGATATTTTTGTGTTCCTATTCTATTACAATATCGTAACCAGGCTATTATCTAAAACATGGAATTCTTACAGAAAATTAACCACAAGTGGACCATTTCGTTGGAAAGATCACTAAAGGGGGCAACAGCACGCAACGACTAAACATCAGATCATCATTTGGAGATGGGTTACTATGGAAACGGTAGTCTTTTAGCGAGAGAGAGCAGGGAGAGGATGCAACCGGTGAAGAAAAGAATGAGGGGGGAACGAATTCTGGTATCCGTTATACAACCGCATCTAAACTGGAATTGTGGAAGAAAACAATTCCTAGTAGAAATAAAATAGAAAAGCTCGTCCAACTAACTACCGGTCCGTGGCTTCCATCAAAAGATAACGTGTCTTACGCACACTAACGTTACAATAACAACTAGAGACCTATTTGAAAAACGGGATATTCGTTTTTATTAATAAAAACTTCCTCTTTCTATTCTTCCTTAAAAAAACACGCTTTTAATGGCATTCCAAAAGTGTTGATATATTTATCTATAATTTAGTCGGGGAGTTTATCTATGAACACGCAAACTGAGGTAGAGGGGTAAGATTCTTCCCGAGTTGCAATGAGAAACACCAGGTGTTGGAATAAGAGCAACCTCGAGGGACGGCCATGTTTCTGTGCGTCATCTTTGTTATCGAGAGAGCGAACTGTGCCATATGTTGACCGAAGGGAACTCAGAAATAACAAAGTTATCTTTACCGATAATTGTTCAAGTTGTCGTAAACTTAAAGTTTTATTTATATACAGTATCGGTTTTAAGACATTTTTTTTTTTGTGTGTTTATGTGTATGTGAATTACGCATTCAGTGCTAAAGATGTCTAAATCAAGACAATGTTTACTCTTCTTTTTTTGTATTTTTAGAACTTTTAAAATTCGAAAAATATCAGGAAAATTTGTTCGAAAAGTAGTTAATATATTTTAATTATAGAATATAATTTTTTTAATTTAAAGTTTGTAAGTTGTTTAATTTATGGGAACTTGTTTTATGAGATATATATGGTTTTAAATAGAGGTTAAAAGGCGATGCGAATGTGGCGCAGATGTAAAGTGTATATTTTTCCGGATGATTTTCCAGAAAAAAAAAGAGAAGTTTTGTTCTCTAGAAGAATACAAAACAGGAACTGTTGGAGTTGGTAGGACATCAATAATTTGGTTGTCAAATGGGGGAAAGCGAGGGAGCTTCGCCAATTTACCAAACGTGCCATACGGTTGAGAAACCTAACAAAAGGAAAACTACAACACAACGGGACAGCATTTTTGATTGGTTGTCAATTATCATAACTCCTTAGCGCCACGTGGTAAATGAAAATTACACTAATTTTTTTTTTTCTTTCTTTCTTTCTTACTCGTTAAAATAAATTGTCTTTTTCCTGCTTCAAAAACGTTTCAATTAATATTTAAAGGCTTTATATATATATTTTTTTTTCTGAATTGAAAACAAACTTAAATTTTTAACGATTTTATAACTACTTTTATTTATTACACAAAATAAGTCGAAAATAAATTTTTACCTTATAAAAAATCATTAAGAAAAATTGTTTAATCTAAAATTATAGAAGATATAGAATTTTTTTTTTCCTTTAAAAATCAATATTGCGTAATTCTGACGAAGTTAAATGGTGTGTGTTTTATAGCAAATCCAATAATTCGTTTGTAGTATGAATAAACTTTTCGATCTTTAAGAAAATTACTTTTTAAAACAGAATTTTATTAGAAGCAACTTACGCGCAACTTCTTTATCGCTCTAGATGTTGCGAGTGCATAGACATATATTAAAGAACCCCTCATTATTATTATTATCATTATCATTAGCGTTATCTTTTAATCTAATTTTCATTTTTTTATTTTTTTACATCCCCGCATCTATCATTTTCTTGTATCCATAGTTTTTTTCTGGAGTCCCGACGAAATGATGAATTGAGATTACACTTCATATAACAGCAAAGTACAGTATATACTATATAATTAAAATATTGAAAATTATGCTTTTTTGCCCTACACGACGCTCTTCCGATCTCATGCACTGCTTAATGTTATCAATTTGTTATTGTTATCAAAATAGATCGGTCCCAAAGTGATTCTAATAAGCAGCTTCTACTGTATTAGTAATACTTTAAAATTTTCAGTAGTTAACAGATTTTAAAGATTTTCAAATTATATACAAATTATATATTAATTTAAATAAACATTATATTGCTTTTACTATTGAACTTACAGGATCAGAGTTATTTATTGTTTTTATTTGCCATATTTAGTTCATTATATATTAAATTAATTAGTAAACTACTACTATTAAATCCAATTTAATATTATATCATTTTTTAATTTTAGGATCTTTTGTAGATATGATTATTCAAGGAAAAGGTTTAAAATAGCTCAACTTAAACATGGTCTTAAAACATCAGTTTTACTAGAAGGAACAGAAAAGGATTTTCTACGTCATGAACAAAATGAAAAATAAATATATATCAATAGTAGCTAGTAAAATTAGTAGCTTTATTTGTATAAATTTTATAATATTTCTGTATATAGATTAATAAAATATTCATTGTTATTTTAGAAGTGTTGAGTAGTTACAGTTATGATTATATTCTTATTCAAGTTTATCAAACTTTAATCTTTAATTATTTATGTTTTAATAATTGTGTTAATTCAATAGTGTGAATTTCCAAATTATCCTCATTAGTTACAAAAGTATATTAAAAGAAAATAATTGTCTAAATCAAATTTTTAAGTCACATTTGAATTTAATTATAGAATTAATTATTTAAATTTTTTCAAAATTAATTGGTGTTAATTATAATAAGAAAAAAGAACTTTTGTTCATCTGAAGATAGAAAAATAATAAGGAATTCTTTTGTTGTTTAAGTACTTCAACCAATCATTATTAATACTTTTTATTAATTAATTTATATATATTATTAACAGATGAATCACTTTCCATTCTGTAGGATACTATATTAACTGGTGGTAAGGAAAAAACAAATGCAAACGAATTATTTAATTCATTCATTAGATCCTATACAAATATACATTATTGGGAATACTCAGGCCTTAACATTTTTGTAACGTATGCATATGAATTTAGCACTTTCTGATGCCTGTAAAAGTATAAAGCAACATTGGTATAATTTTTTCCTGTTGTGATTTTATGCAGAGGTTGCATAAAATCACAACAGGAATTGTTGTGATTTTATGCAACCTCTGCATAAAAGAGAGCAGAGTATATCTGCATCCTATACAACTGCAGATCATTTCGGTGCCAACAACGGGCTGTTCAACTCCTTTCAGGTGGAGGATGGGATTCAACGAGATGGTCCTGACTTCCTGAAAAAAACATTGGAGATGTGTGCAGCGCCGGATATAAGCCAATTGGATCGATTACCCAATCAGGGCCCGCGTTGAAGCAAAACGAAATCACGAAAAGAGTGATAAACGAAGAATGACGATTTAGATTTATTATTATACATATTATTATTACACTTTTACATCTGTCTTCGAACATATAATTTTTGTAGATCCACCAAAAAAAACTTTATAAAAATTTTTCTTTGAAAAATTGATACTGAATGAATCGATTTTATTTTATATCTCTTGGAACGTGAGAAAGATTTTCTATTTATATTACATTTAGATTAACATATATTCTTAACTAATATTCTGAAATTTTTTCCTGAATAGTCAAATAAATCAACTGTCGGTGAAGCTTTTTTAGGTAGAATTAAGTACAGGTGTTATATGTGAAGGTTGCCAGATAATATCAAAAAAGTTTCACAGTTTAAATGGATAATAGAAAGTTGTTAGTTGATCTTGGATTTATGATTGAAGTAGATGAAAAACTCATTTTTAAACGTAAATATTAGATCAGAAGAATCTTAGCAATACGAAATGGAATTTGCAGAAAGATGAATGAGTGATGGCTGGATGGCGGAATGGTAATGCAGGAAAACCCGAGTTCGAGTCCCAAGTCTGATATCTCCTGAAAAGGTGTTTCGAAGTCTGGGTCCGGCCAGGCGATCCCCCCACATCTAGGGAGGGACCCATCCTGGGTCCCTCCCTGGATGTGGATACAGCCCGTGGTTGGAACTGGCCTCAACCCTTAATGATCTCCCTGATTGGAAAGGAGCGTAAATTATATATTAAAAAAAATGATCGAGTATTTTTTAAATGGCATGATATCGCAACAAACGAATTATTAATTCTGTTCTTATCAGTAATATCAAAAGTTTTACTGATAATTGATGAAGATATAGTGAATCGCAATAATTACTTTATAGTCATTTTCAGCTAAATCATTCAAAAAACTTCACAAATCTTGATTTTTCCTGAATAAATATGCAGAGAATTTTAAAATGTTCGGGTCACTTAAAAAATATTCTGAAAACCTTCTCAAAAATAACCCTCCCAAAAATATAATATTCATCAGATAATCCTTATTATTTTAGAGAGAATGAATCAATTGTATTTTACCCTATTTGGCAAACTTAGTAATGTTTTTAAAGTTCTTTTTAATTTTCATAAATAAGTATTAATTTTTTTATGTATTTTCCACGTTAATTTGTCCAAAATAAAAGGATGAAAATTTTCCACATCATTCATAATATTTTGCCATGTTGTTAGCATCACGTTCGTCATTTCGTTGAAAGAAGTAACATTCTGTTAAATAGAAAGTGCTTCTGATATAAGCAAATTTATTTGTTTATTGTTAATAATATGCAAAATATTTTTGTGACCATCTCAAACACATTAATAACATTGATTCTTGTTTGCTACACATATATATGTCACAATTGCTAACACATATATATGTCTCCATAGCAGTCAAAGGATTAATTAAAAAATGCGTATTTATTTATAAACGTTACTTATTTTATTTATACATATAAGCCATATTTTGAGAGGACCGCACTGACTGAATCTGGCCCCGTAGATAATATCTACAACATAAGCGCGACTCCATAGGCAACGAGGGCAGTTGACCCTGTGCAAACTTGAGCATGAGGGGCAAAGTACTTTTTTGCTCTCGTGTTTTTTTAAGACTACACATGTTTGCGCTCTTCATTATGTATTACAATAATACGTGCAAATAATTTAATATTAAAATGAATTATATAGAATGCATACACTTAATTTATATTATTTTTCATTGAATCACTATCTCAATGACATTAATACAAACTGTCCCTTAGCGAAAATTAAAAGTCGACTCCTCCAATCTACAGATAGGAAATATTAAGAAGTATCATTTAATAAATGAAAGGTTTTATCGATCTGTAATCTATATATTCGAAAACTGATAGCATTTTTCAAAGTGTATTTATAATTGAAGTTTTGGTTTGTTCGGTAGGGAGAGAATTAAGATATACTGTAACAGTGCCGGATCTAGTTAGTGCGGGGCCCCTCAAAATATGATTTATATGTATAAATAAAATAAGTAACATTTATAAATAAAGAATCATTTTTGTCGGCTGGATTGGCTACGTGGAAACGCTTCGGCTTTCAACTCTGGAAGACCCGGGTTCGAATCTCGAGTCCCACCCCTTGAAAACATTTATCATGATCATGAAGTCGAGTTCTCCTGTCGATCCCCGTCGTCCTTAGCGGGGATTAGCAGTGAATCCACACCATATAGTCACATAGACAATGCAATGGTCGTTCCTACACAGCATGCAAATGCGATGTATTCTATATGCGGGAATTCTGCGTATTCACTGCACCTGTTAATGAAAAATGCTCAGAATTGTCACATATGGAATACAGTCCATAGAATATTCCCAGGCCACATTTCGTCAACATCTATTATCGGCAAAAACCAATGAACCTGTGAGTCTCGCAATTACAATTGTTGCATAATATGAATCTTGTAGGGATACCAATATAAAATGGACCGAAGCACTTTTCAAACAGTGGACCAAAGAAAGGACAAATCATGTGCCACCATATGGGCACTGGATAAAGAATTTTGACTTCATACTGTACTGTCAGCCACATCAATAGCAACTTCGTCAACGACTTTAATGGAAATCGGCCGTCGACCCTTTCCTGATGTCACACCCAAATCTCCATTGTCTTCAAATTTTATAATTATATTCTTTTACTTATTTTTGACATGGGCCTTTTGCATATTCTTTTCAAATGAAAATATTCTCTCAATGAAAATATGTTAGTTGTTTTACCAGTATATTACTGCTATTCTGGTAAAATAACTAATAATGCACGGTCTTTCTTTTCCAAAAGCATGATGATAACCGCAGAATAGTTTGCTTCCAATAATCTACTGACAATTTATACCTAATGCGTAGTTTCGTAATTTGTATGCTTTTATTTGGATAAATTTCACTTTGATGTGAAAATTTGAACAATTTTATTTTTCATCGAAAATAGCAACCCCATGGCCTAATTAGCATATTTTAGGTTTCAATATAATATATTGATTAGAACCCGCTCCAATGTGATTAGGATCAATTAATTTATAACTATCCTGTACAAACCATATCCAAAATATTGTGATAGGGTCAATGTAAAAAAAGTAATTGAGTGTATGGACGTTTTCGGTAATTGTAATCTTTCGTAACTTCCTTTATTATATCGTACTATTTACACGTTCCGCAAGTATTGAAAAACGATACATATATTTTAAAATATTTTTTCTTAATACAATATTTAATTACATAAACTTTGACAAACACGGGCCCCCCTCAAGCGCGGGACCCGATTGGGTGCAATCGGCTTAAATCCGGCACTGACTGTAAATATAAATGATACGTAACTTTGGTATAACTAGATTCAAGATTCTGTGAAGCAATTTTTTGTTGGTGTGGGTCATAAAAGTGGATACGATTGTTCATATATGCACGAGAAAATTATGCGCCAGAAATGCCTAAGGCTGAACGTGCACGTACCACAGCAGAACCACACCACGACTACAAAACGGTAATCTGTTTAAGGACAGTAGGAATTATAATTATATTTATATAGAAATGCATAATCTCTCAGACGGACCGCTAACTGAAGTCGGCTTCAACCGCTGTCGCAACTTGTGGCCGATATTGTCGCTACTTGCGGCGTAGTTCTGTTGTTGTACGTGTGAGTTGAGCTTAAACAATGCAGTCGGCCTTGTTAATATAACGATGATACATATTAGCTGTAACTTTATACAGTATATACTAGGGTTTCTTTCCCGGGATCCCGGGAAATTGTAAGATTTTCACACTTTTTGTATTCCGGGAATTTTAGTTGGTTCCCGGGAACTATCGCGCAGATAGAAAACATTATAAAATACAATTAAATATGATCCCAAAGACTGTACTAAAGTTATTTATCAAAGAATTTGATTAATTGGCAATATGGAAAAGCATGTGGGTATGGTTTACTAAGAGTTGCACTCACATCTGATCACGGATTATACTTAATTGATCTGTGAGTCTGATCACGGATTATACCTAATTGATCTGTGAGTGTGACACGTGTTGACATCTTTAGATTATATCTAATTGATCTATGAGTATGATACGTGTTGGCAACTTGTTTAGTTTGTTTACTTCTTTTCCTTCTTATGAAGCCAACATAAAATTTGCATTATATTTTAAATTAAATTATTATTAAAATGTTAAATAGGTAATTCAAAAAGTGATTGCGAATTATCTACTTGTGAAGAAGAGAGCATAAGAAATTTGGAAGAGAAACCAATGATATTGAACGTAAAATTAGAAAAAGCAATCCACTCAAAGACAAAGATCCTGTGTTGCTCAACTAGCCTGAGCGAGTTGTTCCCTACTGTCGGACGCAACAACCTCCGATTGGTACGAGATTAACCCTTTTAGAAGCATCGGATGATGGGCATATTTTATCGATCGGATGATGGGCATATTTTAATCCTTTATCCACAGAGGGAGATCAAATTGAATTCACAGATGAGAAATTTATAAATAATCAAATTATTTACATAGATACACATAAAGTTTTAACCATTTAAATTTACTTTTTACTGTATTATGAATTACTATTATTGAATATGGAATCATCACTATATATATATATTTGGGTGTATACATTAGATAATTTTTAATTAATTTTAATTTATATTTTAAATCGATATTTTGGTGAATAATAAAAATTACATTTTTACAAGTATATTTATATTAAAGTATATAAATCCACTGTGATTTTCTTGAACATTTAATATGGAAATTTATTTATCTGAAATTCTCGTTTATCTATAGCGTAAATTAAGTGGTAGAATATAAATCTCTTAACCTTGTATAGTCATTTGTGTGAAAATTAATTACTATTCATTAACAGAGTATGTGTTTGCACCTTATAATTTGAACACATTAAACGGTTTGTAATAATTGACATTATTAAAGTTGATTGTTACAATCAAAGTTTGATTTTTTTTATACAATTTTTTTTTCTAATACTAGCTGAGTAACTTAAGTAAGAATTTTCAATGCTTTTCGACAAATTATTTAAAAAATTTTACATCTAGAAAGAAATATTCTTCAATTAATAAAAAAGTATTCAATATAACAAATAAAGAAGTGTCTTTAATAGAAATTTCTTTAATTAGAACAAGTTAAAAATGATCGAATTAATTTTTCTCCCCAATTACCTCCTCTGGGGATTTTGTATTTTCTACTTTCCCCTCGATTATGACCCACTGGTACGAAAAATGTTTTCGAGGCGGGTGTGCCCGCTGGGTGGTACTGTGTTAGTATGGGGTCCTATTGCAGACCCTAGGGTCATTCGTAGGTCCCTACTGTCGGACGCAACAACCTCCGATTGGTACGAGATTAACCCTTTTAGAAGCATCGGATGATGGGCATATTTTATCGATCGGATGATGGGCATATTTTAATCCTTTATCCACAGAGGGAGATCAAATTGAATTCACAGATGAGAAATTTATAAATAATCAAATTATTTACATAGATACACATAAAGTTTTAACCATTTAAATTTACTTTTTACTTTATTATGAATTACTCTTATTGGATATGGAATCATCACTATATATATATATTTTTTGTGTGTGTTACTGTGTTAGTATGGGGTCCTATTGCAGACCCTAGGGTCATTCGTAGGTCCCTACTGTCGGACGCAACAACCTCCGATTGGTACGAGATTAACCCTTTTAGAAGCATCGGATGATGGGCATATTTTATCGATCGGATGATGGGCATATTTTAATCCTTTATCCACAGAGGGAGATCAAATTGAATTCACAGATGAGAAATTTATAAATAATCAAATTATTTACATAGATACACATAAAGTTTTAACCATTTAAATTTACTTTTTACTGTATTATGAATTACTATTATTGAATATGGAATCATCACTATATATATATATTTGGGTGTATACATTAGATGTAAATTAAGTACAGAATATTTTTAAAATATTTTATATATCAAATCTGAAATTTTATTTATATTAACTTATACTTACGCCATTATATAAAACATTTCATTCGAAACTAATTTTTAAGCGATAGTCCACTGTCAAAGATTTAACACACTAAAAATTAAACGGATTATTAAGAACTTAATTTTTTCATATATACTCCTGTCGAAATTCTCAAGTAAAGAATTTATATGTTAATTTTAGAGAAATCATCACTTAAAAGATTTTAAATGAATTTTCTCCTTCGTCCATCGTTTTAGTTGCATTGATTAAGGAAGACAAAATCAAAGAAAATATTGCTATAAACGATTTATAAATTTTATTTTAATGTTTTATAAGTGTCAAAATTATGCTGCTCTTAAAATTATGTCAAAAAAAAAAATGATTATGCAGAAAAGTGTTAAGTGGATTAACATAACACGTATAAAACTATGAGATATAGATAGCATAGAACAAATATAAATAAAGAATAAAAATTACAAACAATTTTAATTTTAAAAATCAATAAATATATATAATTTAAAATTCTTTATAATCTGTAATAAAAAATTACGAAATGCAAAACTGAATTGTATAATTTTTAAAGCAAAATATACTTGCTAATATATAAAATGTAAAGGTGTTACAATACTTCAGAAATACACATAAAAATTTGCACAGAAAAATTAATCAGCATTGATTTATAAATTATTAATACTTTATTGATAATTATGGAATTTTATATTAATAATATAAGAACATTACATATAAAAAATTGTAGTATGCTCTAAAAATATGTGCTTTCTCTCAAGATAATCACACTATAATTCACTACTGCATTTAGTTATTTGCTTAGTATTTAGCAGGTGGTAATACTTTATCTTGTTATATAAAAGAAATGATTGTAGCTGTGCAAAAAAAAATGATTACAATATCATTACTTGCCAAATATTTGCATCGCTTTCGAGATTCCAGATGCAATTTTTCTTGTATATTTATATTTATCTAAGAATGTTTAAACGTGAAAATACTACAACATAATAAGGAATTCCGAAAAAAAAAAAAAATATTTGGAAGAAGAGATTTATGTACTTATGATTCATTATTAAATAAATTAATAAATTGTTTAATATTCACAATACAAATACTATCATAATCTGAATTCGTCAATGGAGAATAATATAAAAATAACTTGAAACCGATGCCATTCTTTTGATAATAGATGGAATGCATTCTATATCCTAAGAGAAGACCGAAATGATACTATTATCTATATAAATCATTCGGTTTATCTGTTGACTTCTGATAATGACGAGCAAATGGCATCATCAATCATCCACCCTTTAATGTCTTTTTATGTACAGACCATCGGAGCACTTTATATAACTGGATCAATGAAGATTTTTCTGCTAGGGATTGTATACTGAATTTATCATTCGAAATTGATATTTATAGTTAAGAGAAAATAGATATTTATTATGCATTTCGTGTTTGAGGTAGCAATGGACTATATAATCTCTCAATATTATGAGAAATGTGTTTGTTTATAGATTAAAAACAGAATTCGCTGTATGCATTTGGACAAACACTATTAAAATTGTTATAACTACAATTTAAAGAGAATTTATACAAATAATTAATTAGCGAAATATTATTATAAATAATAATAATAATAAATATATAAGTGAAGCTAAAGCATTTATGACTTCAAAATGATTTTAAATTTCTCAATAATTCTGTTTTTTATTTATATAAAAATTATTAATTATGGAAACTTATAGATAAAAAAGCAAAATAAATTATTATTAATTTATTTGTAATTAATAATTAGAATTGTGTACTGTATAAGATGAAAATTTTCATTTATAAATCAGTAAAGTAAAAAAATAAGCGCTTCATCTTATTTAATTTTTTAACATCACATACATATGTGGCTTTTATTTTAGTGAAAAATTATTAAAGATTTTAATAATTAATACAATTTTAAAATAAAAAAGAATTTTATATTTTAAAACATCATTATGCGTATTGAATGCAGATTAATAGATGATTATATATCTATGATGACATTAATTGCTCATTTTACAAAATAAATTACACAAATTTAAAAATTATTGTGATTAATTTTAGTAGAATTAATCACAATAGGTTTAGAAGAAGAAATTTTTAATAAAGTATTGCAAATATTTAATGGAAAATTAAAAATTCTCTGTTATAAGAAAAAGTACATAATAACAAGATAACTGATATTTAGTTGTTTATATTTGTACTGTATTTAACGTTTTGGATATTTAACATATTATCACTGTTTGAGAACTATTATCCATTCATATGTTAAATAAAGATCAATTACGTAATTTCCTCACTATTTGAATATATAAGAGCATATTCTTATGTAACAATTATATATATATATATTGTGGTTTTAGTAAAAGACACAGGGAAATCCATTGCGTCCAGTCACTTCTAAAACTAACTTCCTTCTACCCCGAAGTTCTCGCCTAACTTCCTCTCTTTCCTATTCTTGTTTATTTATGTAGCGTCACCTCGGGTTAGCAGATGAGGTGGGAGCAGATTCTTGCAGATGTTCTTACAGATCCCCACCTTTAAGGTCATCATCTCTCCTGAGATGATATTTAATACAGTTCGAAATATGTGCCTGGTCCTCAACTGTCCCTCGTTTGTAGGTGATATAAGAAGGAAAACCGTTGATATATTTGACATCTGTGACTTCATGTGGACCGATCAACTTAAAATTCTTTCCAATTTTCTCTAATTGTACTAAGATGAGGTCTCCCTTTGTAATTTTTGGGGGTCTTCTTTTCCCCTTATTCGCTTGATTTTGAATTCGTTGTCGGTACTGTGCAATTTCCTGCGGTGTTCTGGGCTTTTCTTCTATCTTGAAATCTCTATCAAACAATTCGTCTGCTTTTAGCTTAGGTGTCTTTTGGTAAAACTTAAAATAAGGTGTGCAGCCAAGATATTCACTATAAGAACTATTATGATGATAAATTGCGTTATATAACTTGTCTTTCCATCTCCCCTCTGATCCCTCATAAAGTTGAATGTACATCTTTATATCTCGGATAGTTCTTTCAGCTAATCCATTTGCTTGAGGGTGATAGGGGCTGGTAGTTTTAAGAATTATATTTTTAGAGAGAGCCCATAATTCAAACTCCTTAGAAATGAAACTGCGTCCCCTATCAGTGATTATAGATTTAATTTTATCAGTATGTTCCCATTTTTCAAAATAATCAATGACTGCCTTTGTTGACTGCTTCATAGATTTTCCCCAAACAAATCTCGTGGCTTCATCAACGATGATCAAGAAGGACTGAGTAGTTCGATTAGTATCAGATCTTTTTTTGAGTTCTGCAAAGTCTAGGTGTATTTTTTCAAAAGGAGTTTCAGCCTGAATAGGGAGATTCATGAAATGCGGTTTACCTCGATATTTAAATTTTCCAATTTGACATTCATGACAACTCTTGACATAGTTTGATACATCTCTTTTCATAGACTTCCACTGAAACCTTTGGCGTATTTTGTAAAAGGTTTGCCAGAAACCCCCATGCCCTCCTGAAAGTGGGTCATCATGATAAAAAAACATTATGGCACGCTTGACCTCCACATCCAAAGGATTCACTAAATATCTGCCATCAGGAGCAGTCTTAAGCATGGACATTATATCTCTCGACCAAAAACAACAGTGGACCGACTCCGGGCAGTCTATACACAGTCGGGATAAAGCATCGGCATCACCCATATTAGCACCTTTACGATATGTAATCTCAAAGTCAAAACTTCTCATGTATAACTGCCATCTTGCCAGACGATCCCGTAGTTCCCCACAAGTTAACAATTGAGTTAGTGCCCGGTGATCTGTTATAATAGTGAATTTTTTTCCTTCTAAATAGGTACGAAAATGTTTGATGGCCTTTACAACCGCGAGACATTCCTTTTCTGTAACTGAGTAGTTGCATTCAGATCTAGAAAAGGTGTATGACTGATAGCTAATGACTTTTAACTGTTGAGGTTTTGGTTTAGATGTGTCTCTTTGATATAGAATTGAACCAGAGCCATAGTATGAAGCATCCGTTGCCAGTTCATATGGAAGTAAATCATTGGGTACAGAGAGGATAGGTGCGGACGTAATACGCTCCACTAATTTTTCAAAACTTTGTTGACAGTCTTGAGACCATATGAAAGGGACATCTTTCTTCTTCAATGACTCTAACGGACGAGCCATTTTTGCATAGTCTTTGATAAAAGCTCTAAAGTGATTTGTAAGACCAAGAAAACACTGTAAAGATTTCAAGTCAGTAGGTTTTTTAATATTGCGCACTTTTTCAATCACTTCTTCTTTCATTCTTTTAGTTTCTCCATCAATGACTCTACCAAGTAATTTCACTTGGGGAACACAAAACTCGCATTTTTTATAGTTGATATTTAATCCTTTTTCACTAAGAATTCGAAGAACTTTCAAAGTTAACTCTTTACATTCATCATAGGATTTTCCTCCAATGCAGATATCGTCGATATAGACAACCACTCGAGGACCTATTACCTCATTAAGGACTTTTGACATGAATCGTTGAAAAACACTAGGGCTGTTTTTCCATCCTTGAGGTAAGCGATTGTATTCATAATGACCATCTGGGGTCACAAAAGCAGTAAATTTTCTAGTTTGCGGAGTTAACCCGACTTGCCAGAATCCATCTACTATATTATCAATACGTTGAAATGGAAACAGGTCAAGAGTTGTTTCCTGATTGATCAGTTGATAATCATGAACTAGTCTAAAATCATTATCACCTTTAGGAATTACAATGGAAGGAGTTGCATACTCAGATGAGGATTCACTAATAACTCCATCTTTTAGCATATCATTTATTTTCGTTCTAAGCCAATTTCTCCTATATGCAAATAGATTATACGGTCGTTTCTGCACTAACTTATGATGATCTTAACAATTATAACAATTGTAACAATTATATATATATATATTGTGGTTTTAGTAAAAGACACAGGGAAATCCACTGCGTCCAGTCACTTCTAAAACTAACTTCCTTCTACCCCGGAGTTCCCGCCTAACTCCCTCTCTTTCCCCTTCTTGTTTATTTATGTAGCGTCACCTCGGGTTAGCAGATGAGGTGGGAGCAGATTCTTGCAGATGTTCTTACATCTTATAATAAAGTTTCGGTCATATTCTCGATTAATATGAATGAACTATCTTTTCAAGTTGCTTGCGTCAAACAACTTGAAAAGATTTTGCTCATTTAACTTAAATTCAAGTAAAAATTGGAAAGATGGTTTCAAGTTTTAAATAAATAGACGCTTGTTATACATTTTACTTGCCTTAAAAGACAACTTGATAAATACAAACGAAGCTTAAGAAAGTGTACTAATGTGAAATTGAAGAAACTGCATGTAATATAAGCTTATATTCGAAGAATATCATATTCCTTTCTTTGACAATTATGGATAATGATTAATACCATGAAAAAATCTGATAATCTTTCTGCAATTTGAAATTTTAAATAATCGTTAAGAAATATGAAAGAATTAATTCCACTCTTTAATATACTATACACTCAGGGTGTCCAAATTGCTGCTCACCAGCCACATGCAATTTGGTACCTTCACTGTGACACCATACCATGAATGCCAATAGTTTATATGGAACAAATACCTACTTAATTTATAAAAAATGATATATTTGTAATTGTTTATTTAAAAATTAGTGTGCACCTATACAAAATAGACAATTTTTGAAACCATTGTTAAGATTACCCGAAAAAACTGATGCAGCTCTCATTGACCCCCCAAAAAAACTGATTGCGACTCTCAAGTGTTTGAGATTCTCCTATTTGGGTCATAGTGACACGAAGTTTGTCCACCCCTGCTCTATATGACTAGAAGAAATTGAATTATTATTTCACAGTTACACTACATTGAATAAATAATTATTAAAATTATAATAATAACAACAATTATATTGAATAATTTATTATTTTATATTATTATACTGTATATTAAATTTATTTTGCATATTAATTAATATCAACAATGATTATATATTAACAATGAAAAATTTACATCTCTGATGCATTATAAATTTTGTTCTATAAATCTTCATTATAAATCTTCTTTTGTTATAATTTATTACCGAAACTTTAAAGAAAATCGTATACTAATCACTGTAGATGGCTTAAATATACATCTGATAAAATTTGATAGAAAGTTGTAATAAAGTTTTTCTTGTAGTCATGTAGTATTAATGGTAAACTCTTTATGTACACTACAAATTATCTGATGAAATCTCATAATAAACATGAAACATATGCTTCATATATTATCGTAAATTAAATTTATCTTCCAATAACTTCAAATTACCTGATCACCAATATCTAAATCAATACCTATATTTTTTAACCTCATTACCTACGTATATCCGAAGTTTGTCATCTTTCATGTCAGTAAATTAGAAACTTGATTTATGTTTAGAAAGTGTGCTTAAAAATTAAAAGACAAAAATCATTATAATGAATAATAATAAAGAATTATTATTTAGTAGGATTTATATATTTAATATTCCTTTAAATTAACTAATGCGTAAAGATATTATATATATAGAAATCTTGTTGACATAATAAAATTTATGTCGATCAGTAAAAGAATTAATGATATTTATTAAACCGTAACTAGACATTCATGAAAATTTATTGCTAATAAAGTGCAAATATTTTGTTCTTTAAGAAAATATATTTGTATTTATAGTACTAGTGAAAGTACAAGGTATAAATTATGAATCTGATACGCGATTTCATCCTGAATTAGGAAAGTTTGTTAGAATTTCTTAATATTATTATAAATTTTATTTACTGTATATACTATCTCTTAAATATTCACTTTCCAACAAAAAATGAATATCAATCCATTGAGTAAATATTATAATATCCAATTTATGTTAAGAAGAGAATGCTATGTTAAAAAAAAAAAATGAAGATTGTTTTCATTAATCTTTGTTAAAATTAATGAAAACAAGTTAAAATTTTGCTCATGTGACATGAGAAGCAAAATTTCAATCCAGCATTATTTTTAAATATGAATTTTAAATTAATAAAATAACTAATAATCCGAAATGCTTAAAATTATAACAATTAAAAAATGATTATCTTAAAAAAATGACAATTATTCGTAATTTAGAAGTTTAACAATTAACAAAATATAATAAATAAATTCTAGTTATCAAAACAAAGTTTGCCTTTAATTAAAATTACATTTTTCTAATATTTTTACTTCTACAGCTACAACAACAACATCATGCCCATATCCTTGTGAGAGGATGGACAGCGCTCAAAGAAGGAAAAATAAAATTAATGAGGGGAACCTTATATTTCTATAAAAATAATTTAATTTTAAGCTAAGTTAATCAATACATTTTCATAACATTTCAATACTTTCTTCGAATAAAATTATCAATTTTTAAAGAAATCTTCAAAGTAATTAACTCCAAAATATAATTTTTTCTCTCATACGTATTCTTTATTATATTGACGTCAATATTTTTATAATTATTAAATAAAATTATTGTTATTATATCCATTAGCATAGTAAAATTAATTTTATTATATTGTTTACACCCAAAAAATGAATATCAATCCATTGAGTAAATATTATAATATCCAATTTATGTTAAGAAGAGACTGCTATGTTTAAAAAAAGAAATGAAGACATTAATCTTTGTTAAAATTAATGAAAACAAGTTAAAATTTTGCTCATGTGACATGAGAAGCAAAATTTCAATCCAGCATTATTTTTAAATATGAATTTTAAATTAATAAAATAACTAATAATCCGAAATGCTTAAAATTATAACAATTAAAAAATGATTATCTTAAAAAAATGACAATTATTCGTAATTTAGAAGTTTAACAATTAACAAAATATAATAAATAAATTCTAGTTATCAAAACAAAGTTTGCCTTTAATTAAAATTACATTTTTCTAATATTTTTACTTCTACAGCTACAACAACAACATCATGCCCATATCCTTGTGAGAGGATGGACAGCGCTCAAAGAAGGAAAAATAAAATTAATGAGGGGAACCTTATATTTCTATAAAAATAATTTAATTTTAAGCTAAGTTAATCAATACATTTTCATAACATTTCAATACTTTCTTCGAATAAAATTATCAATTTTTAAAGAAATCTTCAAAGTAATTAACTCCAAAATATAATTTTTTCTCTCATACGTATTCTTTATTATATTGACGTCAATATTTTTCTAATTATTAAATAAAATTATTGTTATTATATCCATTAGCATAGTAAAATTAATTTTATTATATTGTTTACACCCACTATTAACCCTTTCGGTCCTGGCGTACCATTTATGGCACATGATATTTTTTTTTCTATTAAAAAAAAAAAAAAA
>AYEL01091760.1:0-42042 GCA_000484575.1 Olivierus martensii | reverse complement strand
AAAAAAAATCAATAACTGTTTACATTCTGTTAAAATAATTAGTTGAAAAATTGTATTTATCTTTGTAATTTGTACTCTTTTACCTCATTTATGAAATTTAAATCTAACATTGTTTATGTTATTTTAAGCATTTATCTTACTTTTCAAAATTGGTTTCCTACTATTATTTTTAAAAGTTTTATTTTATATTTATTTAAAAAAGAGTAAAATATTTTATATAAGTTGAAACTCTTTAGTTTGACATTCTGTGATTTGACATGTTTTAAGATTTGCTTATTATGCAAAAATTATAAAAAAAATAGCATCAGTAAATCACAGAGCGAATGATTAGAATTAAGAGCAATACTTAGAAGAGCAATAGAAGAATCGAGCATAAAATACTGAGATGCTTATTCTAAACTTTCGTATACTTCGTTTCTGACTTAAAATAATATTTATTAAGCTTTAAGCAAACAATTACGAAAGCAGTAGTAGTACACACGCTACATTAAACCCTTGCTAAGGAAAAATAAAAAAAACCGGCCATGAATGGGTGCAACTGTTACTGCAGTTGAATTACAACATCCGTTCGTCATCCAGGCAGATGGCTTTACTAATACATTACTAGTTAATAAATGTTCTCTGCTGGAGGGAACAGATAAACACGGCCCTTCTCACGTGTTCCGAACTTGGTGATGACACATGAGGGGATAACGGGAACGTTGGCATTAAGCTCTCACATGTTATAATTTCTACTGGAAAAAAAAATAAATTCTACTTACTTTCCACCGAGAGCAGGAAAATGCGGGAAGACAGGAGCGAAATTAGGAATGGTGGCTGCAGGTTTCACTCGACCTGAAAAGAAACACCTTTCAGTCAAAAAATAAGTATTTATGACGGTTAAATAAGAGATAAAAAATCATTTTACTTCCACATAATGAAGGTTTTATTATCCCAGAGTAAGTAGGGTTCAAATTTCGATTCTGGGATCCGGATAAACTTGTCTGTATTAACGACACTCTACGTAATTACAGTCATACTAGTTTCGTTCTAATCTAATTTTATAAGTTCTTTTACTCCCTAGACTCATCAGCAACTCGAGACATGTACAGTTAGTCGAGTATTGTTAAATATTTAAGTTTGTACGTGTATGTGAACCGAGGATCGTATCTAATTTAGACAATTGAATTACTAAACTAACAAAGAAGTTTAGAAGGAGCGAGAAGTTGGAGAAAATAAAATCTATCTTTACCTGCTTTCACCATTAAAATTCCTGAACTTTCCACTGTGTGTTGATCAATAGAAGCTTCGCACTTGTAATATCCTGTATCATGAATGTCTAGATCCACTATCCTTAAACGTGACCCGTAATGTCCGGATTCTGAAGAATACTTTCTAACTTCCAATTTTCCCTTCTCAGCTTCTAGTGGTGCTTCATTTTTATACCAAACTATATGAGGTTCAACGTTGGATCGTATTTCGCACCTCATCTTGATGCTCTCTCCGGTTTCTTTGGTGACGTTGATCAGTGATCGAACAATCTGCAGTTGAGCTAGGAAATTCAAAAGAAATAAAAAATACGAAGCATAAATGATTTTTAAGAAGTAATATATCACCCTTTCTTCCTCCTCCTCCTCCTCCTACGTAAAAACTATGCCATTATCTGTTCATTGCCATCATCAATTTACTTTGTGTGCTAATAAACTTCAAACAGGTCATTAAAAGAGATAGGTGATTACATTATGAAAGTTCGGGGCGCGTTAGATTACAAAGAATGCGATGTAATGTGCCACAAAGTTGAAAAATCTGTCATTCGGTGTGCAACCGGGGTTAACAAACATTGAGCCATTTTACTACTAGATATACCAGTTCGAGGGTCAGTTTAGATTACTAGTATATAGAAAAATAATGGGATGTGTGGATGGGAATAAATGATGAATATTTCATAACGTTGAAGTACACGTCACGTGTTCTGGGCGGGTTGCGGCTTCTTGTCAGATACAACCTCTCCATCAGATGCACTTAGTTGAGTGCTTGGAAATTAAAATCGGTTTAGCCACTTGGTTGAAATGTCAAATAGATCTTTCTAGCTTTTTTTTCCTTGTGAGTTCCTTTATAAGTTATATATAAGACACCGTATATATTTTTGCTTTGATTTCTTTTTTTGGAGTCGTTGAAAAGCTGATTATTGGTAGAGTAATACTGGAATGATTTTTCCTTAAGCTAAGTACATTAACTCGCTTCTATGTATAGTCAGAAAGAATTACAGGAAAAGATGGATGATAACTGGATCCTAGTCTGCTTTTTTTTACCAGAGAAAATAAAAACGCGGAGATAAAAATCGTTTGTTCCATGTTTTGGGTGATGTATGTATGTTTTTTTTATGTCCGCTGACTAGTGATTACTTGTTTGTAACAGGATATATTTATGCATTTGTTTATGTTTGTTTTTCTGCGGGTGTACGATGCGTGTTTATTAAAAGTTTTAACTTTTTTTTTTTTTAGTATGGCAGTTTTATAGAATGTAAACAAAAGAAAAATTTTAAAAATAGATTTCGAGTAACTGGAGTAAATCAATATTCATTTTTAATCAAATGTGTAGCTGGGGACTTAAGCTCCTTTGTATCTCGTCTATTGAGTTTCAACTTATTTCTATTTTCGTCCATTGCTCTTTTTTTTTCTGTTTTTGTACACTACTCTCTCCTTTCACTAGTTTATCTTCTTTTATATTTTATATCTGTTCTTGTTTACCACGCTTCCTTTCATTTTTATATACAGAACTCTTCGACTTTGTCTACTATCATTTTTTTTTCTCTTATATATATATATAGATGGATCTCACTGGCATCAAATAACAAAGCAGTTTTTTTTTTTTGTATCTCATCTATATTGTTCTTATTTTTATCTTGCCATATTTGAACTTTTCTCATACTATTTTCTTCGATTCTCTTCCTATCTAATAAATTCAGATTTTATTTGTATATGTTATAGTATCCAAAATATAAAATCTTTTTTTTTATCAATAGAAGAAGTTATTGGTTTTTAAATATATTTCTTCTACAAAAAAATCGATTGTTTATCTATATAAAATCAATAAAAGAATAAATTGTTTTTATTGTCGGATTGATTTTGCTGTAAAAATCTCTAGAAATCCATATATCTTTCGACGTTTAATCGTAAAAATTTTCGAAGGTTATACTGATATCGTCTTTCTGGCGCCATTTTTTCCACTTATAGATAAAAGTTAGACTAAACGTAAAAGTTGCAAATGCAAAAATATTTCTTTAATTTTTCTATAATTGCTCTGTTTATAATAATTAAAGAAAAAAAAAAAAGAGAGAGAGAACTTATTTACCAGTAGAGTCCAATTCGCCACTACTTCCAAAGGTCACTCTTTCTAGATCTGGTGTTCTGCAAGGGGGAAAAGAAATAAAAAAAAAAAAATTGTTAACAAAGCTTTAAAAAAAATTGCAAAAATATAATCTAACCTACTTTAAAGACGACGTCAGTAAGAAAACATAATAATATAAATTTATTTATACGCTGTTTAAAATTACGTATGTCAAAAAAAACTGTGACTATATGAATTTCAAAAAGAAGTGGGATTTTTAGAAAAGAGGTCAAGGCTATAAATCAGGAAAAAATACGAGATAAAAGTGCAGTATGAAAACAACAGCGGGGTATATAACAGGGAATAAATTATGTAACAAAAGACAAACATTTTTATAAAAGGAGATTGTCTAGATATGAGCTGTAAAAACATCAGCTTTTGTAAAAAGCCTACAAAATACGGAACTGTATATAAAAACAATGACAATGGAATTTCACACCGGGCAATTCTTGTCACTTCTGTTTTTTCTAAACAAGAATGACAAAGGGAAAGTGACAATATAGTCGAAAGAGAGTAATGCCTGAAACAAAACTGAATAAAATAAAAATTTAAAAAAGTACAGAAGTAAATTTCTACTTTTAGAAGGAGACATATTTATGCAGAGAAATATTCAAGATAGTTAATCTTTTAAACAGTTAGTATTCGTTCGAATTTTTCCTCCTTCCTTCAACTAAAAATACTCGACCGTTGATACGTCTCCCCAGAGTTAATCAACTGCGACAATTCGCTCGCCAAAGGGGGACAAGTGTCCCTTTGTCAGAACGAACGCCTACCGAGTCGTTAGGAGGACCAATGATGGGGATTCTTCCCTCAATTTGCACATCCTTTCCCTGGGGCTAGGCATGCAAGTAAGTCAAGCTTGCACACCAAACCGAATCGGTTTAGTGAAGCAGAATTCGTAAAGTTTACAGGGAAAAAATATATATATTCTAAAGTTAAAAAAAGAATTGTATCAAAAGTATTTTCCCCTACTATTACGCCATTGTGTTATTCACAACTCAATTCCAATACTCGCCATTATTTTCATCACCAGAACTTAATTACTACGCATTAGTGTCATTAGAGTAATACTCTAAACAAATCTAATCCTACGCTAGCGGAATAATGAATATTTCTTAATAATTCTTAATGAACTCTTCAATAATGGCGAATTTTAATTCATTATTGAAATTTAACCTTAATAAACTTTTAATTTTCTCCCGCAACAACAGCATTGTAAATAAAATCCAATTTAGCGTTGATTATATACTATTTACGTGCATTAATTAAACTTAATCTTTCGGAAAATTACAATGTTGAAGAATAGAAACTATTTTATTTTTTTTCCCCGTGAAAGAAAATACAGTTTAAAATATTGGATTGTGTAAATCCTCCTATTGAATAAAAGAACACTTGAAATGAGTCACTGAACCTTGTTTAACCTTCTAAATTTATCATCATCACTTCAATAGGTCTGGTGCCTTGATCACTAATGCACCCAGCAATACCAATAACAGATATTTTTAAAGGCTGTTGCAGAACTAAAACCAACATTTAAAATTGACTTCACTTTCCGCTTTAATCTAATTCACTTTCTACTTTGAAGCATTTTCCACCCAGAAAAGAATGACGCGCTCTCAATCGCGTTAAATCTTTTTTTCTTCCCCTTAGACATTTTTAAAATTTGTAATTCGTTTTCTGACTTGTCAACTCTAGGGATTATTTCGAAATTTATAAACTCCCGGACTCTTGCAGAATTCCCTCTTTAAACATAAAAGTTCTTTGTTGTTCCAAGATCTTTTCTGCAAAATGGTTTTCTGACGCTGCAAAAACCGAAAAAAGATTCTTTCTTGCAGTCGCTTTACGAATCTAGTATCTTGAGCCAAATTTATAACTCCTTGCACTTAAAAACATATAGCATAATCCCTTTCCGAACATACAAGCCTATAATCCTCTCCAGACATTCTGACAACCCCTCTAGATATCTCGAAATAGAACATCAAGTAGACCTATAATCCTCTCCAGACATTCTGACAACCCCTCTAGATATCTCGAAATAGAACATCACTTAAACAACAACAGAACAATTCTTATTATTATTATTATTTTTTTTTTTTTGCTTAAAAAAACTATTTCTTTTACCGAAAAGAAAGAGTATGAAACTTTCTTCAAGTCCATATTTTTACAAAATACTTTTAAAACAAGAACATTTTTGATGATTATAAAAGAAGACGGCTATGTTATAAGTTAAAATCATAGAAGAATCGCATGAATGATGACTATGAGCGAAATTCGAGTGTTACGGGTTGAAAACTTCTTTGAATGCTTTTATTGTCTTGTAATTGTAAAACATTCTTTAGCATAGAGAGGGTGTGGCGTCTTTGAAGGACGAGTGAGTAAACTGACACCTCAATACTCGCTTGAAGAGAGTCTTGTCAAAGTGTAGCGGGTTCTCCCTGTTAAATTCCAAGCATTGCTAAAGCTCACTTTTAATTTTGAAGTAATTACGATTTTTGCATAAGTTGCACTTATATTATTTATAATTTAAAATTATGTAATTACAACACAACTGATATTATATATATATATAGCCCGTGTGCATGCTTAGAATAACTATTTTCCACCGAGGAATAAATAATTAAACAAATTAGCATCGATTAGAGTAACACTGCATCGATCCTAAACCGGTAATTAAAATAAACAAGAAAGAAAAAAAAATTTAAAAATTCTTTTTTAATGCGTAAATGTTTTATAATAATTAAAATTAATCTTATTTAGTATTTTAATATTATAAGATGGAGATTTTAAGTTAAAATTAATAAATATTTAAATATTTTTCGTTTTTTAATATAAATATACATTAATCTGGAACGAGAGTAATGTTCTAAATGAACCTAATTCCGACGATAATCCGACAACGTAAAAAAACGGATGGTTTTTGGTCATTTGTAGCGAAGATTCTTTAGTATAACGTTGGGGTGTGGCACACATTTAAGAGAGAAGAGCGTGTTTAGAATAGTTGATACGCAAGAGGAATAGTTTGGGAGAAATTGCGAAAAAAAAAAACATTTGTTTTCGACTGGTACGGAGGGAGAACATAATTGATATCGATACCCGAAAGAAGTAATGGATAAGTTAGGCAGTATGACGAAGGTCGAAAACGAGATGGAAAAGTTATATGGAGCTAGAAATGAATGAGGTATTCACACAGTTCATTTTCTTTGCTAATTATAACTACTGAACAGATGGCTTTCAGTTCGTGACTTATGACTTTTATGTATTTGAGGGTCGTGCAATATTTACGGTTGGCACAGGAACTTCAATCATTCATCTAGGTTTTTGATTCATGGTACTCTCAGTAGTGGTTATTTGCGGAGCTTATGAAATTTTTAGTAAAGGTATACCTGTCTCCCAAACAGATGATTTTCTGAAGCCATCAGAAGTTTTTGAGGGTCTTTTAAGATAAAATAACGAGAACTATATGATCTTATATCACTTTGAAGGGTTACGGAAACGGTTATATATATTTTTCTTTCTGAAGAGAGTCAGGAAATCTTATGAAGTTTTAAAAGAATAACATAAAAAGAATCGGGAGTAAGTAGGACGTAAAAAAGAAAATATTCTTCTTTTATAACTTCCGAAAACAACCTCTTAAAATATTTTTATTCGTTTTTACAACCCCAGGAGGGTTGTAATCTTGTAATTTTAGTTATAATTAATTTATAATCATTCTATCACGATTAAAAAGGAAATCAGAAAACGTCATCTTCTCTTGACATGTTCAAGATTGCACAAAAGTGGTGGTATGTCGAAACCGAGGGTCATTTTACCGCATCACGTGATCCGAACGGCGCCAACGTGTCCTCCCAAGTTTCCCAAATCATGTATATCCCTAAGATCAATTTTTGGGCATATCCCTAAGGGGAAGAGAGATCTAAAAAGAACAGTTGCTCCGTTTATACGTCGCGTAAAACCCCCAATTACGATAGACATAATAAGGGCTCTCTTTAAGTACGCTAAATAAACACTTTATTAACAAGTACCGAGGAGAGTCGGATATTTTTCTTTACGGTTCACTAGGTCCCCCTCTTAAATAAAAGAAAGGTGAATAACCTTTTCTTCTGTAAGGTTCCAGATAATAGAAAAATTGTAGGTGTGGAAGTGGGCGAACCACCTGCGAGTCAATGCAAAGTAAACTACTATCACCCACTCCTTGGTCTTTTAATATCGTGGGTTAGGATCAAGTTGCGAGTATGGGTCGATGCAAGTATATCGCACGGATGCACTTATCTTTCTAATGAACTGTAGTTCTACTTTAATCGTTGTTTAAAATTAGAAAAGGGAATTTAACTGACGGGAATTACTTAAAGCAAGAAAAATCAAGATTTTTGTATTTAAATGAGACTTCTGATGGCATAATTGAGTCTATAATTTTTTCAAAAAACTTTAAAAATAAAATCATGATTATTTTTTATACATAATCTATAAGAGATTCGCTGTTGTATACACAACGTTTTAAAAGCTTTTTAAGTACAAAGTGCTCAAGTTAAAAAATTTCGGACAACTTAAAATGTTATCAATATGTCGCATCTTATCGGCAGTTTAGTATTTTAAACATTAATGAAAACAGGAATCATCGTTGTAATGAAATCTGCAGAGACCATTTTATAAAAATCCGACGACATAATTATGCAATTCTTCACGCTATACGTACAGCAGCTTTAAAAGTTCTCTTATCTACTAAATTAAAAAACTTTTGGTATTTTTTAAATGCAAATTTAATCACAGGCATCTCCCTTTATCTTAGAATATATCTTATTTAAAATAGGACGGTTTAACATCTCCGAAAAAGAAAAAAAAATACTATAGATCACTTTTATTTTAAAGATAACCATTCACCAATCTGACTCAAAGCTCCAAGATGTGGCTGATTAGATACAACCATTCATTGTCGAGCTACGCGACACACAATGAGTCGGAAAGAGTCGTTAAGTCGCGGGCGACTTCCTGTCATTTAAAGAGATCGGAATTATTCTTTTTGAACATCCACTGATAATAAAGTGGATGAGATGTGTAAGAGAGAGAGAGGATGTATGTCTGCTTGTATATGTTGAGAACCTCTCTGCGAAGTTTCAGTACGGAAGAGAAATTTGGTTATAAATCTCCTCCCAACTCCAAAGAAAGAGAAAAAAATCTTACAAATTATCTAAATTCGTTAATGAAAGTAGAATCGAGTATATAATGAAAACGAAGTTAAACGATGCATTGACAAAAGTGGAAGTGAAAATATAATTATGAAGATAATAAGAGCACTTACGGGGTCATAATAACTCCATTGTCTTCGAAATCATCTGACGGTTCAACAGTTTCACCTTCTCTGATGTCAGAAACAAAGGCTTTGCTTGGCATCCGCAACTTTTTTCTTAAATCTGAAAACAAATTATAAAACAACACCATCTTTGTCTATTTATTTACATCTAATGATACTAAAATGAGAAATTAATAAATTGAAAATTATTTTAAAACATTAATTAATTATCTTTCGATCAGAGAGGAATTTATTTACAAGAATCTTTCAGAGAATCATAAAAAACTGAGAGAGGAAATTTAAAAAATTTAGTTGTTTTTTATAACAAAACAAGTTTCACTGTTGCCAACTCTGGAATATAAAAAAAATCCTCTAACGCCAGTAACTGTTCAAAATATTTTATATGAGCGCAACTAGGCCTATAAATCTCTTTGATAATATATATAAATATAGTAGCAGACTAATTTTTTCTCATAATTTTAACCTTACGTCATCGATTTAATCACGATTTAGGGTGCATTTATATTCTTTTTTTTGAGTCCATAAATCCTCGTAGATCATCCACGAAATCCTAGAGAGCAATTTCACTAAAAATCAAAGATGAAAATCAACTAAACGTCATTTTCCAATATAAATAACAAGCATAAGTAGTAAAAGATAACATTATCTCTTATCTATATATATATATATGTAGTTCAATATAAAGATAATTTTGAAAGATAAACGCACTGAAAGAGAGAGAATCTTTTACAAGTTAATCACCAGAGAATTTTAATGATGCGCATCAAACCCTTTACTGCATATTTGGAAAATTTACATCGACACGTCATTTCTCCCTCTCGACCGTAAAATTTACAGTTATACCATGTCGATAATGCCACTGTAAATTTCTCTGGCGCCTTAACATTTGTGTCCAGGAAGGACTAACAGCTGCTTTCCTCTTTGATTTATAATTCTGCAAGATGGAGGCCCACTAAACATGTATGCATTTTTTTTTCTTCTTCTTTTTAATATCCAAATTAGAACTTTTTTCGCTCATTATACCATCTGAATTTCGGTTAATGGGTTTGATTACATTCTTTATGTGACATCTGACAGTTTCATTCGATTTTTAAGATGAAAATATACGATCTGGAGAAATTTTTATAGAATTCTAGATGAATTTGATACGTGAGATTTTTCGCAAAAAATATATATTTCAAGAATAACAGTCTATATTCTTTAAATATTGTATATTTTACTGGAAATCTACTGAATTTATTTGAATGGTAAAAATATTTTCGGAATTTTTCGCTAAAACAGGAATATGCTGAAGAGAGGAGAATTTTTCTAGATTTCTTCACAATAAATTCCGAAAATCTCTCATAATTATTTAATAATTATTATTATAAATATTAAAGAATAATTAGAAGAATTCGGTGGTAATTGAAATCTTCTAAAGTCCACTTATACAAAGTCTACTGAACGTTTAGTAACTCATATAAAAGTCTATTGTTGTCGTGACAGCATAAAGAGATTTAACAAGTAGAGGGGAAGAATTTGGACCACTATCTTCAGTATACCAAATTCCTTTAATCTCTCTTTTTGTCCTTATCTGACGATAGCAGACCTCTTATAAGATTTGCCTGCAATTTAAGCAAGATAATAAATATTGACAGAGTAAGAGGAAAAGGTAAAGAAAAATCGCAAAAGTTTGTCTTAAATGAGGGCGATATTGCCAGCGAGCTTTCACTCAAGTGATGTGAAGGATGCAGTTTGTAAAATGGTGGATCAATTGATGGAAAAGCTGTCTTCCGTAAAACCGAATCCATCCATCAAGGGCACCGAACAATTTGCGACTCCTTGCTCTCCTCCATGACTGACAGACCACACGGCCGGGGCCAGATGGTGCTGCAAGTTGATCCCTGTTCTCCCATATTTGTGGTTCGGGTTTCCTTAATTGTGCCACACCATTTTATGCCATCAAACTTTCGAAAATTGCCCCCTTTTTAAGTCGTTATCGCTCGTCCATCCCAGAACCGACGACGACCCTCCCTTACGATAAGTCAGAAGAGACGTCTAAATCCCTGCGACATAATCAAACTGCAATCCTACAAAATCACTGCTACTAGAACTAAAATAATATTTATTGCGAATAAATCATCTGAAATATCAGAACATAATCCTTTCAGAAATTTTTCTTCGCCTTTGAAGAATTTAATTAAAAATTTTATCCTAAGTTAGTAGGATTAATTTATTCTAGATAGAGCTAAGATTGAAATAAAATCGCATGAAATTTTGTGCATATTTTTCTGTTCAAATCGTCTTTCACACAATTTTTCAAAGCAAATATCTAAACTAAAAATGGCTTACACTGTTTTCATCTGGTTCTAATAATTTTTACACTTACAATATCTGTATAAAGAGGCCAACTAATCCCCCACTTTCTATTCCCCAAAAATTCATTTTGTATGCTTTTCAGGGGAAGAGTCCCTTCCCACGTCAAAAATATCTCCCCGTCGTCGGTCTTCAGAGAATTTGGGTGTATTATAGTTAAAAACCGTCTGCCCCTCTATTCAATACCATCTATTGTGTTCTCGCCCCGCAACATCCGAGGGTCAACTGTAGTTAATATCTGAGCTCTTCTCAAGTCGCATACTCAATTCTGACGTCATAAACACTGTGGAAGAAAATCGTTATAATACTGTACAAATATTTAAAAGGTGCAAACGGAATAAAACAAGCGGCACGTGACAGATTTATCGTGGTATTGCATCCGGGTATACTGAGTTTGCTTTACTACACGGAAACTCACTTATCCATCTCAGCAGAGTGAAGAAGAGGACAAAAAAGTGCCGCCGATGGATGTACTCCCACATTAGACACTCCGAGATGATTAATGACAAATGGTGGACCCTTGACAGATCGTCACTCGTTCTCAGTTTGCAGACCTTCTGACAAAATACTTCTATTAGTGAGTTCTGTGGGCGCGTGGGAGTTATCCTTGAATACTTCTTATCTTTTATTTTGCATATCTTATCGTGTTAAACGAACCGTATTAAGTCGGCGTATAAAAGGTGGTTTACTGGTTTCCTAAGCTTTCCAGAAGATTTATACTCGGAATAGACCACAAAAGAGTTTTTTTTTTCCACTTACTGCTTAAAGTTTTAGGGGAACAAAATGTTCATCGAAAGATTGAACGACTCGGATGGTGGAAATAAGTAATGAACAGAAACTTGAATGTAAAAGCGTTTGTTCTCTTCTTTTTTTTCATGGATTTATTGGGATTAAAGACGAAGTAAATTGCAAATTTATGAAGGGAAACTCACTTAAATCTGCATTTCTCTCTCAATAAAACAGAAATGCAGTTTTACAAGACTAAATTTGATAGAAGTAAATTTGATTTGCATCTAAAAACAGTCACAAGAATTAATTGGCTTGCTAAGTTTCCAAAAGTTAAATATTTTTAAATTATATTTCCGGCTTAAAATCTTATAAAACTCTGGTTATAGTTTTCTAAGGATACTGAAGAATAATAAAGATGAATATCTCAATAGTTAGAGGTACCGCATTTACGCAAAAACTGTTCGTGATGCGGACACTGGGTTCAACTCTTCTCTCGGTTATGACACTAAAAAAAACTCTTTAATGCCTAATAAGAGTTTTTCCAGTTGCAGGACAACCCATCATTATACGACATTGCCCGAATGCCAATTAGCGGATCAAAAAGTGATTCAGTCACGCAAACTAATGAAAAAAAAAAAATCAAAGCAAAAATCCGTCACATGCACAAGACCACTTCTCTATGCTAATGTAAATATTTAAATTGGATCGATTGGTATCGGCCACGTCACTTGGCACACCAGGTGTTACTATAGAATTGCAATCCTTCTCCAATTACACGTCCCGTTTAGGATAAGTATCTCGACTAGAACTTCATCCCATTGAACATTCTCTACTGCCATCTATGGAACAATAACACGTCGCTACCTGCTGTGCCCATAGAAAATTTATGAGTTTTGTACAAAAGAGTACGAAATCGCTCGATCAAAAGGACAATGCTGAGCTTCTATTCATCCGTGCTACCGAGCTTTTATTCTTTCTAACATAATTACCATACTTCTTACGTAATACGTCAATCCTTTTTTTTTTCTTCCTAATAATTTTCCTGTGCGGTTTGACTTATTTTTTTTCCATCTAACATAGAGATTAACATTTACTTTGTTTGTTCTCTTAAAAAAAAAGTTGAGTTTTTCTAATACTTTTATTTGTTTTGGTAAATTCTTTAGTCTTATGATCTGTTTTGATGAACTTTTTAGCTTTTTTCAAGTTAAAAGCGGCCGGTTCCTTGAGTTAATTTAACTATATCACGATAAATTTTCTTATATATAGCAAAAAACTTTGCTAGATTCGTTAATTTGAAATCTTAAACATAAAAAAATCGCACTTTATACCAATGAAGTGACTCAAAATTTGATATTTTTTTTAATAACGAAAAGTTTATTTCGCAAGAAAATTTTTTAAAATTCGAAAGGAGAATAAAATGATAAAAAATTTCGACGTTAACCATATTGCAAAAGTGTGCGGGCGGCCATAAAGTACAACGTTAGACACATACGACCCAAATCAGGTGTCACGCGTGACGTAAATCGAGGCGTCACTCAAAACAAACACGAGTGGGATACGGAAGGGTGTAATTTTCAGTAAGTGCAGCATTTACACCAACTTCAATCTGTTAAAGAACCGCTAGTAAAGAAGCAGATCCTCAATGAATAATTGAGAAAGAACCACCACCATTTATTAATTCCTTGAGATGTGCTTTAAGTGATTAAACAGAAATTCGATAGGGGAGAAAAGTCTCCAAATTTGCTGATGGTTGTCAGGCTAGTGAACAAGATCTTCTCTACTGTTCAACAAGACAATAAATAGAAGTTCAGATAATATAACAACATCCTTCACACGCCCTAGACAACTTTCGGGTGGAGGAACAGCTTGGGTAGAGGAACAGGGGATCTCTTCACCCTGGGAGTCAGGGGGTCAGTCATGCGTCTGTCACAAATTGTTGGCACAGACATTGGGTAAGAGTAGTCGGAGGCGGTGAAGCAAATCAGATTTTCTCCTTGCCAGTTCTGAAAACAACTCAAAGGAGGGGAGAGTATTCAACGACTAAACTCCAATTATCGTGACTCTTTTATATATATCCTATTTTTTAATTTTCTTTTAAAGATTTATGAAGGATTTTTTCCTTTTTTTTATTAAATTTAAACTGGTGTCATGATCTTGAAGTTGATAAAAATCGCAGAAATTTATTAATTGGAAGGCCTGCTTTGGGTTTAGATTTGTTTGCGATTCGTTAGCATAATCGCATGATCTCTGCCAAGTTAACTTGGAGAACATCTGTTTAGATTTAATAATATAATCTAAAATGACTAATCCATTTATTTAATTTAAATAATTTAAACTTCGAATTGCGATCAGATGGTTTTAATTTAATTTTAGAAGAATTTCCGATCGGTAGACGAAACAATTTTAAGTTGTTGCATTGATTCTTTTTTGTTTAGTTTCAACCACTACTGGTGGTCCTCACATTAAAAAAATAAAAAAATCTAAGTATCGCTTTTACTGTTTAATGATTCGAATTAACTCTATCTCATTTTCAATAAAAATAAATCGTAAGAAAAGCAAACAATATGCGACATTCAAAAAATTGGCAAAAGTTTCAAACGTTATCATCATCATCAGAAGAAGACAACATAATTAGGCATCAAAAAATGAAGAAGATCAAAACAATTCCGTCTTTACTATGATGAAACAACTTGACTTTATTCCCCGTCAGGAAAGAAGAAAAAAAATATATATGAGAAAATGAAGAAGCGTCACGCAATCCTCGTTAGAATATGTCAACCTAATGAGAACAGCCTTCGCAGAAAAACCTAAAGACAATCAACCTAAAGTCAATGAACTCGAACCTCAATCTAGCTACACATACTTAAACCTTTTCTTTTCTTGTTTAAAATGAAAATTATGTAAGAAGTCGTTTACTTTTCTCAAATTTCTTTACGTAATCTTTTTTTTTTCTTCTTTTCTAACGTCGTGAATGATATTCGTCGCAATATAAAGACATGATTCACGGGCCAACTTACACGACATCAGATTTATTCAGCTGATTAAAAATTCATGTAACTAACATGCAATTTATTTTCTTAAATGGAACATGCAAAGACTGATAAGTCGTCCCTAGAACGCATCATTTTGTATTTTTCTAAAATAAAATCTGATAGAGCATCATTTAGCTAGGCAGAGTAGGGGAAAAAATGGAAGAAGAAGAAGATATCATCGTTGTTATTAATGCGGTAGTTAGTGAGGGATGATAAAGGTGATGAGGGACGATATTTGAGAGCATATCCATGCTTGTATGATGTGATAATATAAGCTTTAGCTTTTTTTTTTTGATAACTCATTTATTTATTTATTTATTGATAAATTATACAGAAAGTTTATGTGAAAACATAAATTTTCATAGAATTTTTATATAAATCGTATTATTTATGAGATAATACATGAATTAACATCATATAAATATAATAATTTACAATCATACAATAGGTCTTCATATAACTTAGGTCAAATTCTGAGAATCTATTATTATTATTATTATTATTATTTTTAAAAAAATTGATTCAGACTGTACTATTTTTGTCAGTTTTTATATTCATAAAATCTTAATTTACATTAGGCATTTCCTTGAAGAAAGATTACACTTTTTTCTTTGAAGACCAACAGGTTTTTTTTTCTCCTGATGGTTTCTTAATTTTTTTAATATAATACAATATCCATCAGCATTAGTAATCTCATATTTCCGGATGAAAATGGATTAGGCATTATCTAGTTATATTAAACATTTGGATAATTCAGATAATACATGAATTAACATCATATAAATATAATAATTTACAATCATACAATAGGTCTTCTCATATAACTTAGGTTTCTGAGAATCTGGACTTTGACTATTCACATTAGCATATTTAATTTTTTATTTAACCCCTTCAAATTTAGATGTCAAGGGGTTAATTAGTGGCATCAGGTGGTTGACAAGTATACATGGCAAAATTGTGGAACAGTTTTTATAAATTATTTTATGCTAATCTAAAAAAACCTTTTTGAAATGCAATTATTGCATATTTTAGGTGATAATTATTATTATTTTTAAATGGGCATGGCATGCTAGCTAAGAACTACCAATTCCTTCTTGGAGTTGTTTCATGGCAAAATTGTGGAACAGTTTTTATAAATTATTTTATGCTAATCTAAAAAAACCTTTTCGAAATGCAATTATTGCATATTTTAGGTGATAATAATTATTATTTTTAAATGGTCATGGCATGCTAGCTAAGAACTACCAATTCCTTCTTGGAGTTGTTCCACCTAGTAAGCTCAATACTGTTTCTTATTGGCAGAAAAAGTATATTCTGAACTAATAAGGATAAAAAAATCTAAAACTGTAGCTGTTATTGTGGGAGGAGAGTCGTTTTACATTTTAGAAGTTATTTCTTGATAAAACATCAAATAATAATGCAAGATAAAATACTATTAAAATGTTGAGTAAACATATAACTTAATGTAAACAATTGCTTAAAAATGATATCTAATATAAATTTAAGAATTTTTTATAAGAGTGTATGTCAATGTCAGTAATTTTGCTAAGAAAATTTGGATATTGTTATTGATTTACTAAATAAACAATGTTACATCGAAATATGGATGGAAATATATCATTCATGGCCTGTTTTATTTAGGAATGACGCAGCTATCAGATAGAAATAATTTCACTGGATGCCTAAAAAATTGCAAAAAAAAAACAATGGTATACACTTTGTCATAATATATGCAATGAATACTACTATAAATAAATTAAAAAATAATTATATAAGTAAGAGAGGAACATAGAAACTCTATAAAAGTAAAAATTTAAAATATTTTTGACAAAAAATAAAGATATGATGATTTATAAATTTCTGAATATCAGTTAGGCTTAACTATGGAACACTACTGGCCTGACACAGCAAGCAGTATCGAAGTGGCCAGCAGCAAAAGGCTTTTAAGCAAAATTTTCATATTATCTATATATTTTTAATTTTAAAATTTTATAGTTCATATTATAAAAAGATTGGGCTAATTAAGATAATGTATAGTGCCTTAGTAACAAAAATAACCCTAGTAAGTAGAAATCGTAAATATTTTGGGTTTTTCTGATTATTCGAACTTATGACTATAGGTTTGAAACAAATCCCACTATAAGTCGGACTATCTGTAATCATTATGTCTGTTCTCAGTTGTTTATATCTTTTCTAATTATATTTTTAATGATAAATCAACTGTCCTCAATATATATATATAGGGCTCGAAATAACGGTCGCCAGCTCGCCATTGGCGACTAAGAAATTGTGGCTGGTGAGTGTGATGAGATAACAATTGAAATGCTTGATTAATATTTCCCACAATTTATTTTTCTGTATATCCGGCTCTGACAAGAACAATTCTGTAGTCCCTCTAGTTCATGAAAGAGAGAACCACTTTGAGAGGGCTAAACCATTTGATTTAGGTAAATGGTAATAGCTGATGGGTGAAAAATTGGTGAAAATAAAAGTTGCCTGTTTTGGTGATTGACCACTCATATAGCTCAACCAGTTCGATACGACAGTATTAAAAATCCCAGTGGAATTTCGACACCTCTTTATCTTACCCACTAATTAAAGGTTTCTGAGTTCATTGGTGAAGATCCCACGAGAGGCAAAAGCCCCATTCTCAAGTTATGGGGCTCGAAATCACATTTCCTTATGATTTTCTGCAAAACTTTTATAGATAATCTGATATTTTAGACGTATCTTATCATTCCGAATCGAATGAAATCAATTTAAATAAGCTACGACTTATTTTTACGAAGTTACGTAATTTTTTTCACTTACGATAATACATCCATTCCGAAGCTTGGTAAAATTCTCAAATATTTAAATTTTTTATTATTTTGTACGTAAAACGCATTCGTTTATTTTTCCACACTGAATAATAATAAATCAAATATAGAAGTTTGAAGATCATCTTTGTCGGTCAGTCGAAAGAGTTAATTACGAACAGTATATATTCAGTTTAAACTTCAAGTAAAATGTTATATTAAATGCCAAATTGTTAAAAGCATTATCCAAGTGGATTTTATTTTTCTTAATAAGATATTGTTCCAAGATATTTTGGATTTAAACTATTTTAGCTTTATTTTAATCAAACAACAGAATGCAGTATAGTACTCCACAAGTAAAAGCAATTTTCTTTGAAACAAATCTCACAAGTCTCCACACAACACGTTTATTTTTCACATTTCATTGGTTCACAGGCTTTACATCATGAATTGTTAAAATTTCGTACTGTAAGTGTATATAATAATTAATTACAGTGCCGTAGCAAGGATATGGCAAAGGTGGCCACGGCCATAGGCGCTATTCAAAATAGGCATGTAATCCAAGGGATCACTACCATCGTCCCTCTCACGTTATCCTATAACTGTAACAGATTTTTATTTATTAAAAAAATTGTAAGAAAGTTTATTTATTTTTAATGTGATACAAAAATTGCAAAAAAAAATTTTATTATGATGACGTGAATACCTACTGCTGAGCCAGTTTACGTGTGCAGCAGTGAGTCAAGTAACAGGCCAATTAGATTTTTAATCAGGAAAAATATTGCAACATTTTCAATTGACGATATAAAGAAAAGTACAAGTGATCTTTGTTCTCAATATAAAGAGTTGGACAAATTTCAATTTTTCAATGAATTAGAATGCCTTAAATTGCAGGCACAGGTGATATTTCCAAATTTAACATCATACTGCAGGGAAATTTTAGAAGGAATTTTAAAATGGAACCTTTGTGAATCATATCTATATTCAACCATGGTACTACGTATCATGCTCACGTTACTGTTGTTACTGGAGAACGAAGATTCAGTAAATTAAAAATTATTTAAGGTGAACCACTCAAAATCAATTGACCCAATTTGCAATACTATCAATTGAAAATGATTTCTTTTTAGAAACCAATTTTAAAGAAGTAAATAATTTTTCAGAAATCAAACAGTGAAAGGTGAAGCTTCTGTAATAGCTTGTTTTATAAAATTTTATAAAAAATGATTTCTTTTTAAAAACCGATTTTAAAGAAGTAATAAATAATTTTTCAGAAATCAAAACATGAAAAGTGAAGATTCTGTAATAGCTTGTTTCATAAAATTTTATAATCTGTGTAAAATAATATTTGCTGAATCTGTAGCTGACAATTTTTATAATTTATATGTTATATCCCGATTTCTCCTTCACACATATTAAATAAATAAATAATAAAGAAAAATTACAAAAAAATTTTGCTGATTTACCTGTTTTTATTCCCTACAAAGGCACCTTTTATATCTTGAGCCATAGGTGCTTAGAGCAATAGCTACAGCACTGATTAATTATAAAAAAAAAAAATATATATAAGCATTATGTCTCAATTTAAAATAAAAACAGTCTATTATCATAGAAATTTATTGCTATATTTATTATGCTTATATATATAGGCATAATAAATACAGCAATAAATTATCCCTATAATACAGCAATTATTATCCCTATATATATATATATATATATGAGATGAGATATAGTGAAATAAAACAAAAATATAAAGTGATATTAGTACACAAGTTGTTATTACACTAACCAATTTGTGTACTTACATCACTTTATATTTTTGTTTATTTCACTATACCGTCTCTCACATTTCAGAGTTCAATCCTTGTTTCTTTAACAAAGGATAACTGTAAAACGAAACAACATATCTTAATGCGGTAAAAAGCATTTTATAGCAAATTTGTTCATAATTCCGCTTTTCTCAAAGTAGCGTGTATAAATAAACTTCAAAGCTTTTTTAACTTGCATGTACACTCTTACCCCGTTTCGGTTTAAGTGCAGAGTAGCTGACATTTTGTACGACCTTGTAGCAAATTTAAAATTTTCAAGGATGAATTAAATGGTAATAGCTGCGCAATACGATTGTTAACGACCCTATTAAATATTTTACAATAGGTTAAAATACTTGCGTTTAAAATCCAACTTTGCAAAAACCGCTCTGCACTCACCCCACTCCGCCTTATCTTTTAAATAAAAATCAAATGGTTATCATCACCGACGTATTAGCAAGAATGCAATTGTGTAACGAAATCGCCCTTTTATAATTAGAGGTAATAAACAAGTCGATGCATGATATTCCTTCCCATTCCTGTTTCAAACAAGTTCCGCGTGAACTTCTTTGAAACAGGAATGGCAAATAGGAATGGCGCCCTGCACGCTGTTCTATGCGTTGCGCGACTTAGATAGTTAGCCTTTTTTGTTATTTAATTAAACACTCCGCTCTTTTATGGTTGTTTTCTTCAGAATTAAGGATTGAAAATATTTTTTAGCTTTTAGGCAAAAACAGTAATTACGAAATGTAAATTGCTCGGTAATTTTAGCCAAAGAAAAAAATCGACAAATATAAATTTTGATTAATTAAGTATTTAACTTATAAATATTTTGTCACCTTCATAACCAAAATGCCGCCCTTTAAATTTGCCACCCCTGACAAATGTCAGGATTGCCGGCGCCTAGAGCGATGCTCTGTACCTAGCGATATTCATTTACAATGTCGATTTTACTATATCTGGCTATACAATGACAACTCTATCCTTTACATGGTGAAGTAAGTGTTGTTTTTTTTTTACTTATTCTAGAAAAAATAAGTTCAGATTTAGTTTTTTTTTATGATAGGAAGTTCTAATTACAAAATAAAATAAGAAACTATGTCTAAAACTATTCCACAAAATCAAAAACTTCAAAAATATGATGTTAATTAGATGCTTTGGATGGAACCAATTAAATCCTATGTCTAAACGTCCTACATAATAACAACTTTTAGTTGTAGAGAATTTTCGAAAGTACTGTATAATAAATTTTATACGAATTAATTTTGATCACGAACTTGAATAATAATTATAAAAAATAATAATAATTACTAGAAGTAAGTAAATTTATATCTTTTTCCTGAAAGCTCCTAGTATATTTTCATTAATATTCCTTAGTTTATTTAATGTATAGTATTAAAAAAAATCAAATTTGTTTTACTCGTTAAAATAAATTGTAAATGATCAGATTTAAAATTCTAATCCAAGATTAATTATCTTTAAATGAAAAAATATATATATATATTAGATATTATTTATCTTCGATAGACATACGTAGCAGACATCTTTATGTCTCAGAGCTGGAAGGACCATCGTCTTCGGTTGCCCAATAATTCCTCTTCCAAGTATCGCCTACTGCCTGTTAGTTGGTTATCTAGGATGTGGAGACCTGATTCTTTCTTTAAGAACGCTAAGAGTGTAGTCTTCCAAGAAATGACTATTCCCAACCACTATATCTGGCTATACAATGACAACTCTATCCTTTACATGGTGAAGTAAGTGTTGTTTTTATTTTACTTACTTATTCTAGAAAAAATATGTTCAGATTTAAATTCTTTATAATAATCAGAATTTTAGTATTGGAATTATCGTCCAAAATATACTTGAAATTTGATTAAAGAAGAATAGATTTAAAGTTTAGAAAATGTTAATTAAATTTATTTTTTTGGCATGAGACAAAGTTTGTAATAAATTATAGAAATATTCTAGAAAAAATCTTCATTGTGGTTTACAGAACATTATGATTTCCACATTGAAAACTGTAGTACAGAATGATCCAGCCTCAAAAGATATAGAAGCGGTAAATCGTGATAATCGTGCTAATATAGAATATATCTTTAAGCAGATGTTGGGCCATGGAAAGTAGAATTAATCGGTATTTTAAGATTTCTGTTTACATAATAATCTTTTAAAATATTTAGCTAATTTAAAACACCGTGTGTTGAATGAAAGAAAATGTTTTATTTGACCTTCTAGCGAATTACGAGAGTCTCGGAGGATTCGAGTGACTGGTCGTTAATCTTTAGGATTCCAGAAGAGATGTCCAGAATGTTACATTTTCGGCCAAATGATTAACGATTTGGACTGATCCCAACTTAATTAAGTGCCTTCCATCTATCGTGTCAGTAGTTATATGTAACGAGATGCTTAATGATTTTACTTTTAAATAATCCGATCTATATCATTTTTTCTACATAATTTGAGAGTTTATATTTTAGTTTTAAGAAAATTATAAAGTTCTATACTCCTCTATCGATCCAAATGACAAATAGGCTGATAGCTCTGACTTTCCTAAATTTAGATAAGACGAAACATTTTCTATCTTCATGTAGTTCGCGCGGTGATTATTATATCTAGATTTTTTCTTTCAATTTTATGCTATATGCTTTCAGTAAATTTGAGTAAAATAAAATTTTTATGATTAGAAAAGTGTGCGGAAAAGATAAACATCGATAATTAATAATTAGCGATCGTTATTCTATATTTTTATTTCATTAATAGACTTGCAATTGCTCTTTCGTTGTGAACATCACTGGTTATGGATAAACGATTAATAGAACATTTCGTTTACGAGCTGAGTAAATATCTTTCATGCAAGCTACGTGAGAGAATATATTGATCAGCTCGATAATAGAGGTAGCAAGGAGTAGTAGTTTGCTAGCACAAATCCTCTTCAGAACAGATAGAGATAGGCATAACGCTGAAGAAGTTATGTAAATTTATAAGTTCTTATCATTAATTAAATGATAAAATTCTCTTTTAAATTTATTTATATATAATTTATGAATTTTACGTAATAAAAATATTTAATCCTAAATTAATATCACTTGAAATACATTAAATTTATTAATATTCATAACTCTGAACTAGTGAAGGGATGATATTTAAACTTTCGTTTGGAATTTAGAAAATTTAACATTCATTTCTAAATTTTTTCGTTTTCTTCTGGTGACTGTTTCATTCTCTTATTGAGGCAAGAGTGAGGGCAACATGATTTCTTCATTCTAGAATCAGATACTGAAAATCCCATACAGTGATTAGAAGCACAACAAACTATTTTGTGAGGTGGTTTATTCCTAGATATCAGCATAGACGTGATGAAATGATTTAGTTTGATTCAACCCGAATTTTAGGATTATCAAAGACTTGGTCATGGGTTTAGATCGAGATCGAGCTCCCAGTGACCCAAGGATTATGTATGACAACTATTGATCTTTCTAAGCATTTCTTCGATAAGTAAGATCAGATAGATAGATGTATTCTATCCTTCATTCAAAGAGGAAATTATAGAGAATGTTTTTGGTTAGTGGTACCTTACCTCAAATCCTAAGCAATGAATAAAAATGGGACAAATTCAGTGAACAGTTTCGTTCACTTATAGAATTCAAAATCTATCAAAGACTCCAGAGACTTGGCTCCGCTGATACCGGAATCCTGGAATGGCAAAATCTCGATTTCGTTTAGAATCCTATTACTGAACTGATGATTGAGGAAACTTCAAGTCGTCTATTACAAACGCAGACAATACTTCATGCAAAATACTCAAAATCCTCTCAAAGCAATGGGAATGGAAATCTTCCATCTAATCGGTAACCGTCCAGAAGCCATATATTAGAAAAGAAGAAATATTAGAAGTTTTATTTCCCCTTCTCTCTGGAGGCTTGACCCGAAATGTTTTACAGTAACTCCAAATGTGAGTATGAGGCAAAAAAGTCACAGAAGTGTCCATACAAGGCAGGCAAGTCTGTCGAGTGTTCTCATTCCCTTGTAGTCATAACTGCCATCGTGCATTTTAGTCATTTTTTGTGACATATCGGATCACATGATCTCCAAATGTGAGTATGAGGCAAAAAAGTCACAGAAGTGTCCATACAAGGCAGGCAAGTCTATCGAGTGTTCTCATTCCCTTGTACTCATAACTGCCATCGTGCCTTTTAGTCATCTTTTGTGACATATCGGATCACATGATTAGCCTAGGTGTATTCTATGATTTCTATCTCCCATTCCATCAAGATGTAACTCCCTAAGGATAGAGAGTAGAATTTGTCTGATTTGCCGTAAGAAATTCTCTTTCCTTTCTAGTATACTATCACAGTTTTTTTATTAGGATCTTTTTAATCTTTTCTGCCTCAGTTCTGGTTTCTGTATCTTTCAACTATTAAATCTATGAATACAAACACATTTTCTTTCATTTGATTTCTTGATTGTGAGAAATTTTCCTTCTCCTGGACTTATGTATAAAATTTTATCCCGAATATCAAACGTGGTAAAAGAAATATGAGCTATGCCCGAATACGAGCGATCCCTTTTTCGTATAGAGATCTATAGTGATAAGATTGGATAGCTACCCGGCAAAGTAGATATTTCTTTCTTTTATCGCCTTTTATGCACCCATATAGTTTGCCATTCACACACACTTTGAACCTGAAGAAATCCAACGCTAGTCTCAGATTGGGAGGATCTCCATAACCCAGGAGAGAACTCTGACTTAATCGAGTCCAGGATCGAAGCCTGTTTCACTACATCGGGCGATGGAGTAACCTCCCCAAAAGTGTTATGATTATCAGTATAAAGGCCGCCTAAAGAGGTTGAAAGGTTTCAATCTCTTTAGGCACCTTTTACACCACGCTGGATCAGACAACGGATATCTCCGGCATTCTCTCACAGGAGAGACTGTCACAAAAGTGATTTGAGGATAGCTTAAATACTCATTGGAGAATTCCACCGAACGCCATCTATCGATGGAAAAGAGAGACAAATTATCTCCGATACACTGAAAGAACCGTTACTAACTTTCCTCTTCAATCCTTCCTTTTAAAGTCCGAGAAAATCAGCCCGAACGGAATTAATAATTTATACGAATATAATAATAATTTATACGAATTAATAACTTATTACGATTCGTCAAATTATCTTAAATTATTAAATCTAATTTTATAATTTGTTATCAGAGATTCTGAATGTTATGAATACTTAATAGAAAAATCATTATTTGTAATTGTTATTTACTGGAAGAACTCTATTAAAATGACGATTTTGCTTTAGTTTTCCACTTTTTACTGTATAAAAAATGCTCTTAAATCTTCTCTATTCCATCTATGACTGTTAAAGTATATCAGTAACTAATATCGAAAATAATAACAATTTTATCATCGAAAGAACATGCCTACTAAATTCGATGTTTCCACTTGTATCGTTAGAAATAACAGACGTTCGAACTCTTAAAAAGTAGCCTAAATACATCTGTAACTATAAGAAAAAAAAAAAACTTGACGACAGCATCGGAAGGCAGATTAAGTCTATGGCATTCTATAGTAATCCCATTACTATAAAATTATTATGGGATCCCATAAACTTTGCCTTCCGATCCACTTGTTGCTAGTATTGAGCAAGCTATCCAGTATATATATATAGATTGTTGTCATTCACACATACTTTGGACCTGAATAGTTCTAACGCTAGTCCCAGGTTGGGAGAATCAAGTATAATGATATTTGTCATATATATAAAAATTAATTCATAAAAAATAAGTCGTAATGTTATTTATCATTTTGTACTTTTCTGTAGTGCTATTTATTGTGTTGTTTACTATTCATTTTTCAATTTTCTATGAAAAGTATTTTTAAGAAGCTTATAGTATATGGAATCCTACAAGTCTGAAAAATAATACTACAAATATTAATGAGTAAAAGAAAAGATGTGTTTTGCAAGGAATATATCTTAGATATTCTTAATAAAGTTAAAGAGAAAGCAAAACACTAATAGGATTATCGCAAAATATAATAAATAGTTTATAATATAAAGAAAGAAATAGTTGAGTTATTTGAGAAATGTAAAGGCTTCCATTTTTTAAAATTTAACAATATAAAATGTAAAAAAAAAAATAGTAAAATCATTTTATACTGTCGGAACATCACATATGCAGCCCAAAAGAATTACTGATGAAAAATCATGGAGAGATTTATATACTCTTAATACTTTATTATGTTCTTGGAAAAATTTTTAAATTAGTTTTAAGAGTTTAAAGTTTATGCAAACAATGTTGAATCTGATGAATTTTGAAAATGTAACCAAAAATTAATTTGAAAACCACATTGCCCGCCTATATTTGTACAGATAATCATTAAGGCCATTACTTTTTTTTAATTATGTTTGAATAAACAATTTTATTGAAATAGATACGCTTTCATCTTCTTTTTTCTTCTTCTTCTTCACATATGAAGGTGTAACAAGAGCTTTTTCCACCAAAGAGAAGGAAGAAAATTTTATTGAAATAGATACGCTTTCATCTTCTTTTTTCTTCTTCTTCTTCACATATGAAAGTGTAACAAAAGCTTTTTCCACCAAGGAGAAGGAAGGAAAAGATCTAATCATCTAAAAGTATACACGACTTTTATATGTAGGACCGGTTCGAATCTGGAATCTGATTCATTCTTAGTTCTCAATGCTTCGGAAAGATTCTAAAATAGAAGTTTGCATTATAAATATATTAATAGTTATATAATAATTAAATTTTAAAACCATGCTAATGTTATACATACTATTAATTGTTAAATAACGAAGAATATAAACTTGCCATCATATGAAACTTCTTATACGTGAATCCGTTGATATAAATAAAGTATTGTTTGCTGTTAGGTGAACAGATATTAAAAAAAAAAAAACATTTATTTAGCAAAATTATTTTAATTTTTGAAAGATCAGACTATACTTTAGTTATAAATGTGGGCACAGAATATGATTTTTAATTACTTAGTAGTAAAATTAGCTTTTTGTTGAGCCTACAAAATTCTTGGAGTCAAGATCATTTGAATGGATTTAAAATTTTTAAAACTAATTAAAAAAAAAAAAAGATTTAAAACATTAGAAGACTTCCTCATCCTCTCATTTTTCATCGGTATTTCTTTTTAAAGATATATTCACTTTTTCTATGATCCAAATCGAAAATTTTCCTTTAAGATCTGTTGTTTTTTCGATATTTTTTGAGAGTTAAAATTTGATACAAAAATATTATATTACAAATGTATAAATTAATCTCTAATAAATTACAAAAAAATTTTAAAAATTGTTTTATACGCTATTTAAAAACAGTACAAACTATACGTAAGTAGTGACGTGCTCGTTTCTCTGAAATAACACAGAAAATATAAAGTAAAAATGTTTGCTATTGCTCTCTATAAACTAAACTCCGGTTCAAAAATTGTTTTGTAATAAAGAGAGAATATCGATTGATCGATAGTCGATCGAATGGATAGTCAATTATAAACGTTTAAATTAATTCTTAAAAATATTTTTAAAGTACATCTTGGTTTCTTTATTTCTCGATTAAATAAAATTTTCTATCTATAACAAATATGTAAAATTATGGTCAACAAATAAAATACCTTCAGAAATCATTGTAAGAAATTTTTTTTGAAATTTTTGAACATAACAACAGGCTTCTGAAGAGAATCTAAACCAGGAATTCTTAATCGCGGGTATCCGTACCACTTGGGGTGAAATTTTTGAACATAACAACAGGCTTCTGAAGAGAATCTAAACCAGGAATTCTTAATCGGGGGTATCCGTACCACTTGGGGTTTGTTTGTTTGTTTGTTTGATGGAAAGGATTAGTAGGGCGTATTCCTAGGTATAACCCTTGAAGAATGAAGGAAAATGAGAAGGGGAGGGAAAGATTATGATAGTATAAAAGTCCTGTCAAAAAAAGTGTGACAGGCCACTAGAGGAAATGAGAGAATCCCCCCGAATTCTACCACATCCGAGTTCTATGAGAACTCGCAACAATTAAAAAAAAAAATAAATAAATAAAAGTAGAAAAACACTGAAGATTAATTGTAGCCACTTAGAGTGTAGAATAAGCATGAAAATCTAATACAGTTGGAATATTGTCCAAAGGAACCCAGAACAAAACAGAAGGATGTAGGATTTAGTGATTCCACGAAGAACAGTTGAAAAACAGCAACAGCAGCTTGCAGAGAACTAGTTGAAAGAGGTGGTCGAGAAGGTTTCACAGCAATATAATTTTAGAAGTAAAGTCAGTCAGGTGGGAACAGCGTCCTACGAGTAAACACCAGAATCCCAACACAAGGTCACAACACAGTTGAAATATGGAGAAGAGCACCATTGGGGGAGAAATAAGTGACTGCAGATCAAAATAAGGTCACAAGGAGCTCATTAGTATTGCACAAACTCAACAAGATAGAGATTACAAATGCAAAAGTGTGCAGGGATATGGGAACCAAATGCTAGGAGTATGGGACTCGATCTCTTGGTACTGGTATTTAATTTATTTAATGTATGATTATCCAATATGGTCATTATATTGATACATCATATTGGATAATTATACATTAAATAAAATGAATACAGTACCTAGAGAACGAGCCCTATTTGTCCTCAATGGAATGTTCAATATGGTCCCATACTCCTTGGGGATATGGGACCATATTGAACAATCCATTTGGGGTCTGGAGTCATCAAAAAGTAAAGAACCTCTGCTCTAAACTAAGCTCTTGTAGAAATCATACAATTGTATAAAAATTTATATATGAATTATCAATTGGTAACGATATATAAAAAAATAAATTTACAGCTTTTTTTTTGTATAAAAATTTGCATCAAAATCAGTCTATTAGAAATTGCTGTTATGCTATATGATATTGAATGTTTTTCTCGGTTTTTTGTTGTGATGCTAACTATTTATACATATTTTTCATCCCATATGAGTTGAAAAAAGCGTTAAAAAATTCTAAAATATATCCTTCATAATATAAAGTTGAAATGTCAGCGAGAGATTATCTTTATCATATCACTTCAAAATTTTATGAAAATCTACTGATTAGTTCAAAAGTTATTAGCGGGAATCATAATAAATAGCCAGTAAATGGATATTATAAGCTTCCCTTTCCTTAGAAAAGCTTTTAAAAAATTATCACTAATAATTATGTCGTAGATGAAAGTATGAAAAAATTCATTAAATTATTTTTTGAACGAGTAAAATTTTAGGAAATTGTTTTATATGCTTCAATTAAATTCCGATATGTTCATACATTTCGAGTCTTCATTGCTATAATTAAAAGATTATATTACTTTATTCATTTATTAAAGGATTTATATATAAAACCGATATTTTTCGTCTGATTTTTCTTTTTGATTTCCCAAATTAAACAACATTATACTTCCATATAAATCTCTGGTCTAGAGAATCTTATATGAAGATTAGTTATAAGACATTTCCTTTTGAGAGCCATACAGAGGTTTTCTTCCGGGAAAAAAACCTTCGTATAAGTTAATCTTAGTATTTTTACTGAAATAAGTTAATCCATCTAATGTCTCTTTGTACTTAGATCAATCTTTCCGTCTACAACTTGATTGTTTGTATGTTTCGCACTGTAATCGTTCATTGCTTCATTTCTAAAGAATTCTTTTGATTGAAATTTGACAAGCAGGCAGATTAACAGTCTTTATTATCAAATCGCAGTGAAAATTAAATTTAGATTAATTAAATCTATATGCTAATAGAATCAAATCCAGAACAGAATGAAGAATTGAAAGAGACTTTATCGGTCAAAGATTACATTGCATAAAAATGAAGCTAAGATTATCAGATGACACTGTCATCTTAGAAAACACCTTCACCTAATTGGGATTGCTGACAGTCCTAATTTTAGATGTCAGGAAGGAGATGAAACTCCTTAAAAGATTTTTGTGTGAATCACACTCCTTTCAGGACTAAGTTATGATCTTCTTTGGTTGCATTTTCCTGCACCAGAAGATCTTTTTATAATCCCATTGAAGAAGATACTGTCTTTCATGATTAAGACGGGTCTTCTTATGGGATGATCCTATAGGACAGTGGTGTTCAATCTTTTTTACTATTCGAGCTACTTTTCTATCTAGATTATTCGGTGATCTACTCTCTTGTGAGATTCCAAACCGCCGTTTTCCCCCTTTCTACATATTCGTCTAAAAAAATTAACAGTCTATGCATACCTGTTCATCTTGGCGACATTGTGTAGGTGTTTATAAAAGTCTACTGTTACCAGCTGACAAATCAACCGCAAGTATATTACCGTCACCGATTTTCCAATACCGTCCTTCGAAGCCAACTGATCCCTTCCTTTGTCGATATATATATGTATAAAATTTTTTTGTTTTACTTTTTATAATATTACAAGATATTAATAATTATATACTCTATTAACTATTGAGAGGTATTACTTGTACTGTATAACGTTAGAAAATAATATTAAATCAATGTTACGATTATAATTTGATAAAAAGATCTGCTTTATTTAAAGTTATGTAATCATAAGAACAAAGAAAAGCTAACGAAACCAAGAAAAACTTTAGACTTATCTTTGGCCTGAATAAGAATTTTATCCTCTTGAATTACAAAACCTTTTATAAACAATACCTCGAGAGAGAAAATAAAGTTCTTATTACTGACAGTATGGAGATCAAAGTTGACAAGATCTCCCAACAAACCACAAGTCGTAAAAATAAGATCTTACACTTCTGCCGCCAATCCCAGAAAGAAATCATCATCTGACGGAGCGAATAGGATTCGGGGATTAATTCGAACCCCTTCTCTCATCCGTCGGGATTGGTGGGGACATCGATGGGTAAGGACGGACTACGCTTCGGAAAGTTGGAAGTCAGTCCTGTCCAAGAAAACTTTTGGTGTGTTCGTCGCTTTGCCTGAATTCTCTCTAAGTATCTTCTGTCTCGAAATAACTGTTCGTTGAACTCTTCATAAAAATCTGTGGAACCAAGTTTTGAAGAAAAAAGAGAATATTTGAAACAACTCTCTTTCAAGAGGTATCGTTTACATACGCGTAAAAATTTCTTTAAAGTTAGGACAGGTTGTTATAAATATAATATGAAAGGTTTCATTGGTTTTTCTCGATTTAGTAGTCTATTTGTGGCAGAATTAATAATTTGTATATGTTCATTCTTGTAATTATCTGAGTTATTCTTTGCAAAAGTAATTTTTTTTGTATATTTTAATTTAGTATCAATAAATGTTTTTGCTTTTATTATTTAAATTAGTCGTCTTTATTTCTGTGTGTTTCCAACAGCATCTGAACTCTGGAGTTGCCACTAATCCAGGCGCCATTAATAAAAATTTTCGGCCTTATATTCTAAAATCCGCATTTGGTATGAGTGCGAAAAAATTATCATACCTGGTGTCAAGAATCCTGACTCGACTGTCTTCGCTCGGCAGTTGAATAGCATCTAAACACAACCGTTCCGGTCCCACATTCTTATATAGATCACGTTCTCGTTCCCTCAACATGATATCAGATTATGTACAACTGTGTAGTTAAATGCCACTCACTCGCTTCGGAGGACTCACTCACCCAGCCCTGAAAATTTTATTTCTGTATTTAAAAATTTATCTATCACTTTTAATTATTTTAATTCAACCACTAAAACAAATATATTGGAAAAAATATTTATTTCTCTATTTTAGAAAACCAAAGTTAGAAAAAACAACAGATTAATTACAAACTCATAAATTACAGGAAATGCTAGTTGATTAAAATAAAAAAGTTAAATGCGAAATTTGGCATTGTTTGGAGCTCGCAATATTTTCATCGTCAGGTTGATCATTTGGATGATTGTCTGCCAATGGATTAGACATGAAAAAAAAAATTAAGAAACCAAATTACAAATGATCATTTGTAATTTGGTTTCTTGATTTTTTTAACGTTCATATTTGATAAAGCGGATTCTGACAAGTATGTCGATCCGAAACACGAAAGAGTTTTTTTGCGCAATATCATCAGTTAATATTGGAAACTTTTTATATATGCATACTTCCAAATGATAAGAAAATTAATGATTTCACAATTTTAATGAAAAATAAGAACATGGCTTCTTACAACACGGTTTCGCTCTAACACGATTTGAAAATTGCGAAACCCTCGTATAACACGGTACTTCTACAACACGGTTTTTATTTAACACATTTAGAAAACTACATTAACTTCCTACAACACAAAACATTTTCATTAATTTTTGTAAATCCATACTAGGGTTACAACACAAAATATTTTCATTAATTTCTGTAAATCCATACTAGGGATTTACAATACACACAAAATGCAATTATTGAGAAATACTTTGCTAAAATTAGTCATAAATACAATTTCGCTAGTTTGCCATGAGAGGGAAGATATGCAGTCTATTTTCGATTTCGATTGCAGATTGAGTTAACTGGCGACCATTGTGTATTTTGGGTTCCAAACGTTCAGTTTTTGGTTTAAAAAATAAAAGTTTTTATTCTTCGATAGAGGAATGTGTAAGAGCAGAAAAACTTTTTTATTCATAAATTTTTTTAGGTGTATGTTAAGTTGTTTTCTAGCGGGTTGTAACGGGTTAGATTACAAATTTTCTAAAGAGAGCAGAAGATACACTAACTCTAAATACATAAAAATGTTCAGAAAGTGAAGTTCATATTGTTACAAAAAAAAAGTTCTGATTTTAAAGAAATAATGGTAAGGAATATAGGCTGAATATTCTTTCCTTTTGCTTTACGTATGTTGTCATTTTAAGGGCGAAATAATGGTAAGGAATATAGGCTGAATATTCTTTCCTTTTGCTTTACGTATGTTGTCTTTTTAAGGGCTTATGTATATATTTTTTTCTTTATGTTTCGTATTATTAATATTCTTAATAAACATTAAGTTTCTTATGTGGAACTAAAGAAAGTTATTTGTTTTGAATTGGTTTTGGAACGTAATTCTCCTTTTTGTATTGGCTCTGGGTCTCATATAACACGATTTCACACAACACGGCGTTTTTCAGGAACCTATTTACCGTGTTATAGGAAGGATAACTGTAATACTAAAATAATGATAAATAAATTAGTGTATTATGTTTTCAGTTTTAATTAAATTTGTAAGGAGAAATCAACTTGGGAGGAATAAACAATACATCGACCAAAAATCGCTCCGAGATCGACCGGTCGATCGCGATCGACAGGTTGAATAGCCCTGCTATAGGGGTGCAATAGACCATTGATGATCGCAGTGAAGCCATCCTTTTCTATAATCTACAAACTACCAGTCAAAAAAGTAATAAGAAAGAATAAATCAACGTGTTTAGAACTTGGTACAGTTTAAATCTATTACTTAAGAATAATTCAAACCACAGAGTGCATAGCAAAATATATTCCAAGAAATTATAAAAATGATGAAATAAATATTAAGAGAGCTACGTTAGTTTAGAGCATTTCTTTCTTGAGTTTGAATTACTGGAGTTTTGTTTTAATGAAATAATCAAAGCTGTTAAACATACAAATAACATTAATTAATAAAAAAAATTTTTATTAAATGAAAATAAATATTAAACTTTGTAAAAGGTGGAGAAAAAAAACGAATAAATTTCAAATAAAAGCCAAAATTTTTGAATTTTATTCGAAATTTTAATCTAAAAGAAATATCGAGTTCAGGAACAAAAACACTTTAAAATAACTGGTTTGAATTCTCCAGTTACTCGCTGAGGAGTAGTTGAAACTGTCAATGTTCTATGCACATTCTGTATCGACAATGTGTTTGAAATAGAAAATTTGAACAATTCAATGCTTTTTATTTGACTCGTTCTAGTTTTTCAAATTTCCACTTTTTACTTTTTTAGACCAATAGAAAGATAAGATAAAGATAATATAAAAGATAAGATCTTTAGTAAAGACAGAATCTGAACGTACTTTTATATAATAAATAAGCTATCCGTATCATTATTTCTAGTGAGAGAGAGATTTATAAACTTTAAAAATTTTTTTTTTTTCACATTCTATTGCAGACTGACTCTATTGCTTTCTTGCGCCATGAAATTCGAATCGTATCCTCACGATACACAAACTTGCTCCATGAAGATAGAAAGCAGTAAGTGCTTTTTATGTAATTGCCAATTGAATGCCTGTTTATTAAAAATTATTCCTTCTCTTTTTTACAGTTTCTTATACGACAGACGACCTAATATTCGATTGGGAACTAGAATCTCCTCTAGTAGTCGACGAATTTATAGAGCTACCGCAGCATTACTTAGTAGATTCGTCATTGGGATATTGCACGCAAGTTTATTCAACAGGTAGTTTCTTATTTTTCTCACATTTCCATCCATTATAATCTTTCTAATCATTTTTTTATGTTCATGATAGGAAACTTCACCTGTATTGAAGTGACCTTTACTCTAAAGCGTCGTCTGGGTTATTATCTCTTCCATACCTACATTCCAACTTGCCTAATAGTCATCATGTCTTGGATATCTTTCTGGATTAAGCCAGATGCGGTGCCCGCACGCATCACATTGTGCGTCACTAGTCTGCTGACATTATCTACTCAACACGCTCAAATCAACATATCCTGCTATATATGTTATGACATTTTCCTCGATAAATGATAAATTAATATCTACTAACCAATGCGAGTCAATATTTTTATCTAATTCCATAGATATTTGTCTATTTGAATGTTCATTCTTATTTTCGGAGAAATTAAAATCATTTAATTTCATTAAAGCCTTACTGAAATCACCCTGACAATTAGCAGATGCTGGAGTATTTTGAACTAAATTAGAAATCAATAAAGTTTTAAAAGACTGTAAAAATAACTGTGGGCTAGGATTATCACAGAAGCCCCTCGCTTTCTTATCTGACAAAAAAAATTTTCCAAACAATCTTGCTGCATACGTCTAGCTGATAATATATTTATATTAAAATTCTCTTTAAGATGATTCCAAATTAATAATAACCAATTTAAAGTTTGGATCCACCCTTTAACACAAGGCACAGTTTCATTTCGTGCATTACATATTGTCAAAGTCTTAAACATTTTAATACAATCTTTGATAAACTATTCATTGTCACAATCTGTACTAATTGGTTTTTTATAACCTTTGGCAATTTTGTCATCAATTGAATTACAGATATCAAACAAGTTATCCATCATTGCATGCAGATAAAATGATATATTATTCGCCTCATTTCAAAGTTCAATAGAACAAAAGGAACAAAGTTCCCTTAAGTTCAATAGAACAAAAAATATAATTTATTTACCTCTCTAAATCAAGAGGGAAACGAAAAAACGATAGATTAGGATTTTTATTCCTCGATCTAGTACAATTAGCACCAGCACATTTGGTGCCATCACGAGGTTTACGGTACCTAACTTTCAATAATTCCCTTTCCTGATCATCTAATTCGATACTTTCTTCCTCATCTTTAACATCAACATTTTTCTCCTCATCAAATTCAGCGCTTCTTTCCATTATAATTGACTTGATAAACCCACACGTAAAACTACTGCGACTTCTTTTCACTGTGAGGCGCCACTGATTTGTGACGTCATTAAATTGCAAAATTTGCTGTACTGTCGTATCTGGGTAATCTGTACTAAATTTTTGAACAAATTACAACCGCTTTAGTTATAACTTATCGGGAGGCAGAACAATGAAATCAGTTTTGAGCATTTCTAGTCCCTACATTTTAAATCAACAACTACCGGATACTTTATCGATGATTCCTAATCTCTTCTTTTTTCATCAGCACATGTGGGCACAGTTTTGATTGGAAACGTCTAATCCGCAACTTTTATATCTTTGAATACTTTCTCCACCAAAACATATCGATTTTTGCTGGAGAGATTTTTCATTGAGCTAGTGCAGGGGTCGGCAAACTTTTGAGACGGAAGAGCCAAATCTGTCCAAATAACAATTTAAAAATTATTCGAGAGCCATAAATGTATTTTTACAAATAAGTAAAATTTAAAGCAATAACAAGTTATAATATTGATTATAACTTAATAAAATAAAGAAAAGAATAACACAAATTTACTGTCATTAGTTTTAAACACTATAAAAATGTTCTCAACTATCCCCTCCAGTCCCTCTGTCTACCCTCACGCTCTCTTTCTCCTCCCTGGTGTCATGTTTCGCGCATCTTAGTGCCAAATTTGGCGGGAAAGTTTTTTGAGTTTTTGCGTTTTTTTTTTTTTTTTTCTCGGAATCCGATATTTTTGCATAATAATTTTAATCATATTACCAAGTCGCCGGGAGGGGGTGACATCTGAGACTTTTATCACGGGCTCGGCATCGAAAAGGGCCCGACCATGGAACTCGAAGTGTCACATAATGTGTCCGATTATTTTTTTAATTGTTATTTTCACACAAGATGGCTCACAATTTTCCACGAATTTAAATTATGAGCCAAGTAATGCAAAAATTACGATAAATTAATTTTCATACTTTATACATTGTATATATATTCAGTAAACGAACAATAGTAAAATAATAAAAATTTTTTGCATGTCACTGTTCGTTCGCCATCAAAAGGCAAAATCAAATCTCATCTGTATAATAATTGTTGAATCTATAAGCTTCTAATCAATGTCTACGAGTTCGTTTAGTTTTGTAATATAATAACAAAATACTATATTCCATATTTTTAGGACATTTTAAATGAGTTTTATCTGCATTTTTAATATTTGAATTTTTTTGTAGCAAATATAATAAATAAATGATATTTTCCATATATTTTAAGGACATTTTAAATGAGTTTTATCTGCATTTTTAATATTTACTATGGTTGTTTTTTAAATGAGTTTTATCTGCATTTTTAATATTTACTATGGCTGTGGGAAGGAGCCAGAACGAATTAATCAATTTTCAATTAAATTCTATGGGGAATCGTTCTTTGGATAATGACAGTTTTGATTAATGACAGTTCCGCTGGAACAGATTACCATCGTTAACTAAGGCACCACTGTATAGATATAGATATATATATATAGAGAGAGAGAGAGAGAGACTGATCTGTGTTGTGTTATTTATATGCATTTGAATCCAGTCTTTTTATATATATAGATCAGATCTCACACAAAATTCTAATGAAATTTTCTGAATTTCATTAATGTAGCATTACTCAATAAAATAATAAAATATATTTAGGTGAAAAAGTGAATTATTTTTAATATTTAGAGGAAAATAAATACAATTTTTGATTTATTGTTATTTTAATAAAATTTTTAGTCTGATGATGATGAAAGTCAGCAACAAATTGAAATTCAAAATATTGAAGAAGAATATCCTGATGATTGTTTTCACATGGTGACCCAATTACAATGGGAAGATGATGTTGTATGGAATGGAGAAGATATTAAACAAAAAGTAATTTTTATAGTGCATTTAATTTAATTTTTAATGAAAAATTTAAATGCTATGTAAATAATAATAACTACCACACTTAAGTAGGAATACTCTTTATTCAGAAATGTTTCCAAATAGAGTGTTCCTGCTTAAGTGTTATTGGTTTTATTAAAATTTTTCTGGAAAAAGCAGAAATATGGGTTTTTGCGATAAAATGCTGTTTGTATAATGTGACATGCTAATTCTGGCTTGCGTTTGAACGATGACAGCAAATTTAGTGAGCATCCCGATAAATTGTTTTTTTGGATCAGTAAATTGTGTGTTTTAAAACCTGTTCAGTGCCGTCGATTTTTTTTTTCTTATTATGCCTCATTAATATGCAAAAAACAAAAAAATGTAAATTCTGATATCTCGATTAATTTTCATTAAAATTTTTTGAAATGTTCATAATTTATTATGTTTTTAATTGTGATTCTAACAATGTAACAAATTTTTTTGAATTTTATTTATTTCACAATTTTTCGTTCATTATATGAGATCAGAGAAAACACGATTTTATATATGAAATCTTAGCCATCCAACGAATTATTTGCAATTTTCTGATAGTGGCAAGTCTTCTGAATAAAATGAGGTATGAATGAAGAAAATCGAACGATAATTTTAAAAATTATTGATAAAAAACGAAGTATTACAATGTAAATTGCAATATCTCGCTTAATTTTCATTGAATTTTTTGAAATTTTCATAATTTATTTCGTTTTTTATTGTGATTCTAACAATGTAACAAATTTTTTGGAATTTTCTGAATGAAACTTACTTTACTTTCCTAAGTATTGTTCATTTTAAAACAATCAGAACATTATTATTATTATTTTTTTTTTTCAATTTCTCCCCTATGAGCCTAAGTATCGTTCATTTTAAAACAATCAGAACATTATTATTATTTTTTTTTTTTCAATTTCTCCCCTATGAACTAGTTTTCAGGGTATAAACTTTGAATTCCAGTTTTGGTTGCAGAAGTAGTTATGTGAAGTTATCCTAGCTTATGGAATATTGTACAGAAATTTCTCATAGCATTCCTTTCGACTTATTTAGCTGAACATGGATTCAGTGCAGTAACAACTCTAATAACTACGAAAAGATATCGGCTGCAGAAGACTAATCGTGGAGATTTGTGAATGTTGTTAACAAAAATTGAGACGAACATTGATAAATTGTTACAAGTTCATCAGGCCTATCCTTCTCATTGAACTTTTTTTTAGTCACTTGTTTAATTCGTATTCCCTGCTCAATGTATTTTAGTTAAATATGACTATGTATTTACTTTTAATATATAAGTAACCCAACTTCATCATTACTGTTTTATTTTTTCACATATTTTTAAACGTGAGTTTCCTGGGGGGTTGAGCATTCAATCTTTTCTAAAAGTGAAAGGTACACTAAAAAAAGTTTGAGAAACTCTGTTAGAACAATATTTTGGATGTGTATGGATAAATAAAATTAATGTTATCACATTTGGTAACGATGTTTTTTTTTTTTTTCATTTAAATTTTGAAAAATTGTAGACATCTCTGCAATTAAAGAAAGGCTTTGAAGAGCTTAACAATGAAGCCAACGTAGATAGCTATTCTTCTTCTCCCAGTACTCCTTAAAGCACGTTTCTACCACTCACAAATTTGTGCAATCTGCAACAAAACCGATAATAATAATACAGTGGGTAATCGCTTTAAAATGAACAATACTTAGGAAAGTAAAGTAAGTTTCATTCCTATAGTTTGTGTGGCGTAAAATAAAAGTTTTTTCTAACATAGTTACTTAAAAAAACCTAATTATAAGATACTAAAATTAACTTACCGATTTTGTTTTCAAGTTCCAGCTCTATAAAAACGCTAACATGTTTTATAATTCATTCATTCAATAATTACTTCCACCACCCACCGATTTTTATATAGCATACATAGTCTTGCATTTTCATCTATTATGTTTATTTTCCGATAAAGAATCTGCTCAATATCGATTGCTTTTCTCTCCTTCCAAATCACTTCCGAGAAATCCTGATTCCTTTAGGATTTTTCGGAAATGATTAATAGATCTCCAAGCCTATTGACCTTAATCCAGCTCTATAAAAACGCTAACATGTTTTATAATTCATTCATTCAATAATTACTTCCACCACCCACCGATTTTTATATAGCACCCCTCAACATCACTTAGAGCTTCAATCGCCCCCTTTGACCGCTCCAGTGCCCATTGGGGGGACGGTATAGCCCACTTTGAGTTCCAGCTCTATAAAAACGCTAACATGTTTTATAATTCATTCATTCAATAATTACTTCCAACACCCACCGATTTTTATGTAGCACCCCTCAACATCACTTAGAGCTTCAATCGCCCCCTTAGACCGCTCCAGTGCCCATTGGGGGGACGGTATAGCCCACTTTGAAAACCACTGTTCTAACATAAAGTTGATTACTTATAATACTAATAAAACAGTTAATTATTGACAAATTAACTGTAAAACAGTAGATGTCAATCTTTGCCCGCAATATGAATAAAATCATGAAAACACTTGGATGAATATGCATCATTTTTTATTCATTTGTTGTTTTGACATTTCTTTATCGAAATGATTCATCTTCTGTACTTTAACTTGCTATTTTAATATAAAATGATTTGAAAAATTTTAAACAAATAAAATTGTTTTCAATGCGTGTGTTAATATAAATTTTGTATGAAGATTGTAATCTGTTTTAGACAAACATTTTCCGTGTATAAAATTATCCAAATGCATTACCATAAAATGATGACGATGAGAAATTGTTTCAGTTTAAGATTAGATAAGTCATTATCTGGATAATTAGCATATGGTGAGAGTTTAATGAATACATATTTGCTCTTGTATTGATTCGTGAAGGATATCGGATGTACGATCTGCAGTTTAATTATATAAAGATTATTCTTGGATGAATATGCATCATTTTTTATTCATTTGTTGTTTTGACATTTCTTTATCGAAATTATTCATCTTCTGTACTTTTACATGTTATTTTAATATAAAATGATTTGAAAAATTTTAAACAAATAAAATTGTTTTCAATGCGTGTGTTAATATAAATTTTGTATGAAGATTGTAATCTGTTTTAGACAAACATTTTCCGTGTATAAAATTATCCAAATGCATTACCATAAAATGATGACGATGAGAAATTGTTTCAGTTTAAGATTAGATAAGTCATTATCTGGCTAATTAGCATATGGTGAGAGTTTAATGAATACATATTTGCTCTTGTATTGATTCGTGAAGGATATCGGATGAACGATCTGCAGTTTAATTATATAAAGTTTATTCATCATATTCTTTTATCGGAAAAGGAATTTCAGGAGCGATTAAATATTTTTGTTTTTTTCTATCTTGCGGCTAATTTATGATACCAGTTTTTTTTTATTTACGTAAGTTCTTTATTGTTTTAAAAAGATCAAAAATTCAGATTTTGAACGAAAGTTTGTCAACTAGTTTAACTTTTATTTTATTTTAATCTTGGCATAAACGCCTGAAATTACCAATATTTGGATTTTTTTTTTAATTACATTCTGATGTAAAAAATTCTGGAAGTATGATTGCAAAATTTTGTTATATCAACAATATAGAAAATTGGAAACTCTTACTGCATCTATTACTATTTTTTTTTTTATTATTTTGAGCAGAAATCTAGCTACTGTACAGTCAAAAAAATAATATTTTTTTCAAGAAAATATAAAATTCATTAGATTCGGAATGAAAATTAATAAATAGAAAGAAAGAAAACAAAACTATTGAGTCAACAACAACTTGCTTAAAGTTTGTTTGCTGTTTGAAAGTCACTGATGCGACAAAAACTTTCCGTGTAAGCTTTGAATTTAGAGAAGTGATTGAAAAACAATTTGAAAAATAATAATAACATTCTAATAAAGTTTTTTTTTCTTAAAATGAGGAATGAGAAAGTTCGAGTTTGATACGAATTAATAATATGCAAATTATGTAGCGGTTTTATATCTATTAACACACAAAGTAGAAACAGGATGAATTAATTGACAAGTGGCAACTTTGACTTTTTAAATTATATTAAAATATTTTTAATATAAGTAACAGGTACTAATAACAAGTTGAAAAAAGTAAATTCTCCTTCTTCGTTTTCTCTCATAAACATCTACATTTGACGTCAACATCGGAAGTCAGTATTAAGTCTATAGGAGTACTCAAAGGGGTCGAAAGGGCGATCCGCACCGGGCACCAAGCAGAATGGGGGGCCAAGAGCATGGAATATCGTTACTATTCACCAGATATTTGTATAAAAATTTTTGTATCTTAACCTCCTCAACCTTGGAGTTCCCTATAGGGAACATGTATATTTTAATTTTTTGTGCTTATTCTGCTTAATATTTTTCAATTTTTTTTTGTTATTTTGTTGCATAACAACAACAACAACAAAAAAAACAGGTATTTAAAGAAAAAATTTTTTAGTTTTAAAACTCTAGTAAGATGAGTAACAGTAAAAATCTGTAGTATGCATTGCAAAACTTTTCTCAGGACTGAGGAGGTTAAAAAATCTAAAATAAAATGTGTATTGAAAGTTAAAACAGATTGTTTTTGGAAGGGGGAGATAGGGGACCAAAAATGCCGCCATAGATATTTTTATGTCTTCTTGTACGGTCTTCATCTTTTCTGCTCTCATGGAATATGCACTTATAAATATTTTAAATGATAAGCATATACAGATACAGTCATTAGTAAGTATTTATATTTATATTTCTTGTTATATGAGTAGTCTTATAGTCTGAGGTGTTCAGAATTAAAATATTTAACTCTCAAATAGTCACCTTTTTTGTGTTTCGGATGAAATTAAATAAACAATAGGCAATAAAATTACTTTATCTTAACAAATACGTATTACTGCTTTACTGTACTTGACGACAGCATCAGAAGTTAGTATTGAGTATTGAGTCTATAGGCAGTGGTATACCCAGAATTTTTGGTATCCGGGGTGGCATTTTTGGTCCCCTATCCCCCTTCCAAAAAAAATCTGTTTTAACTTTCAATACACATTTTATTTTAGATTTTTTAACCTCCTCAGTCCTGAGAAAAGTTTTGCAATGCATACTACAGATTTTTACTGTTACTCATCTTACTAGAGTTTTAAAACTAAAAAATTTTTTCTTTAAATACCTGTTTTTTTTTGTTGTTGTTGTTGTTA
>AYEL01091759.1:0-97372 GCA_000484575.1 Olivierus martensii | reverse complement strand
TGTAGCTACCTCATCAATTCCGGCTGATATTGATCAGCTCGTATCGAATAAACAGTGCCAAATTTCTCATTAAAAATTTCAAGAAAATTCGTTTTTCTGTTCTTTTCTTGTTTGTTTTTATTTTGCATTAAAATTTGTATATGAAATCTTTACTTTTTTTAAATTTTATATTTTTTTATTCTAATGTTTATTATAAATAAAGTTTTGTAAATTATTAATAAGTGTTACTTTATGTGCGGCCCGCAAAAAAATTTTAAAATTTAAATTGGCCCATTGATTAAAAAGGTTGCTCACCCCTGCTCTAGAGTAGCATTGATGTCTAAAGACATCTTTGGCACATACAGGAGTATATGCCAGATATATCATTGCTATTCTGGCAAAGATTTGTGTGAGTCAGAAATTGGAGTTTTTTTTTACTTTGTATACATAAAACATCATAATATATATTATGGTATTTAATGTAAACAATATGGCAGAAGTCAGAATAATAAAATTTAAAACTGCAGTAAAATAAATGATTTTTATACAATTTATTGATCTATATTGTGCTATTTTATGTCTTATATATCTATTTTAAGTATTATTTTTTGATTAGTTGTAAATAATTGTCCTTATGAGATATAAAGTGAATTTATGAAAAATTATCACTAATTAGTGCAGCTTTCCAAAATGAATAATATAGCAGTTAGAAGACAAGTGCTGAAAATAAAAATACAAATATAATTGAAAAGTGTTATATTAGCAAAGCATCATAAAGCAAGGTATACCTATATATCTATTAATTAGTTTTCCAGTACTGGAAAGATTTCTGAATTCATCAAAAAGCAAAATGCTGATCACAAAAAAATAAATTTTATTGAGCAAACAATATTCCTGAAAGTTATAAATTGGCAAAAATGCAATTTAATAATAATGAAATTCTTCATATTAAAATTTTGACATAAGATCTTATTATATTAATGAAAGATGAAGGTAGTATAAAAGATTTACATATTAAGATGTATGAAATTCTCAAATAAAATAATTTTTTATTCAGTTTCAGTGAATTTGCTTTCAAAAAACAAAAAAAAAATTATTTACCTGTACCACTAGCAGCCATTTCTTTGGTAATTTTAATGGAATAATCACATAAATCTCTTTCTCTTTGGGCTATCGGGTCAGTACTGAATGGTGCTGCATCAAACAATCGCTAATAATTGGCAAAAAGATTTTAAAATAAATAATTATAAATTAAATTTTTTTATATTATTATTAAATCAATTGTATCAAACTTCTAGCAAAAAAAAAAATTTTAAAAGATCCAGCGTCTAATTATACAATTTAGTATAAATGTATATGTTATAGCCAATTCCCGAAATTAGCCAATTTGTGAAATGGCCAGGCATTTCACATATTAGCCGAATTGATTGGCCAATGTCCAAAATATTAATGTAAATCAATTCAGTTCAGACTTGGCCAGTCAATTCATAGCATGGCTACTGATGACTGGCCAAAGTCCAAATTAAACACTGAAATCCATGAATACATAAAATATGTCATCTGACCTGCCAAATATTTTTGTATTTTTTATGTATCAGACAAATCACTAAAATGTTCACTATAAAGAATTCCTGATATTTCTAGGCCATTGCTCAAACTGTATTAATATTAACTGGTTTCTTTATTATTAATAAAGAAATGAATCAATTGGATATGCAATTTAAATTGCAAAATGTGAAATCAATATTTATATGAAAATGTAATACATTATGGATCCTTTTAAAAATTCCACATATCATAATCTAGCTAATATCAAACTCATGTTGCAGATGAGTTTCCAAAAGAACCAGATGTTCTGTCATGTGTGAAATTTCCAAGATACAGTTTTTTTAAAAATAAATCTGTAACATAACAGAACCACCAATTTATGTTTAATCATTTGGTTGGTGGCAAACCATTTAACAGAATGCCTATTGAGAAGGTAGCCCCTAAACATTCAAATTGTTTGCATTCCTAATTGTTTACAAAAAATGTTATACAGAAGAATAAATTTTGAAAAAATTAGTTACATTATATAAATGAAGAAAAGAATATAGAAAAAATTAAGTTTATTTATTATTCAAATTGACCACATTTTATTATAATTTTTATGAATTACATATAGTACTTAAAATATGAAGGCTTAAAATGTTTATGGCTATGGAGCAGACTGCATTGAAGAGAGTGTTGAGGAACAGATGTAGCCTGCAGACCTCAAGTTTGAATGTCTGCTTTATCATCTCAGAAACTGCAAAGATAATATTTTAAACTCAAGCAAATTTCAACAATAATTATATGCACACTATTATTTATTTAGTGAAGCACTTTCAGTATAAGACCATCTTCAGCACTATAAATCATAGGATCATACATATAAATTTAATTTAGCATCGTTATTATGTTCGATTCTCAAGAATCAACGTAATAATGATGCTAAATTAACTTTGGCTAAAATGTTCTGGCCAATGCACAAACTAGCTTGCCAGACTCTAAAATCAGAATAAAAAACAAACTTTTCAGACATTGCCCAAACATGGGCATATCCAAATAATGGTTAATGTGAGGGTGTTAATGACAAATTTGCCAATAAATATTGATTTTCAATTAAATATACAAAAATTTATTATATGATAATGACAATCATTTCTTTTTATATAAAGATTTTTGAGTCTTTTTCATTGAGTAGTCAAGAAGAAAATTTTAAAAAGACTTCATATAATACATGATTTAATTAAAAATTTTAAAAATTAAAAATATAACATATAAATGACTGTATAAAATATAAAATACATGATAAAATTTCTTTGCCATATGTAGTACTATTTACATTATACAATCCATTCTTGACTCATTTAAATATTGCTGAATAGTTAAAATTTGCTGATTTACTTTCTGAGTGAGGGTGTGACACCCCCACATCCCTAAATTCTGCTAGCCAAACAATATGGCCAATATTGTGTTAAACACAATATTACCAATATATTGCTATAATATATTGGCAATATTGCTAAAGTTCAAAAATGGAATAAAATAAGTTATCAAAGATATGGAATATTTAAATAAAAATAAATTAATCCTACTTTGAAATATTCCATGACAAATATTAGGAGACAGAAATCTGTTTATATTTTTTAACAATAAAATGTGATGCAATAATACAAATTCCTATTTCTAGCACTTAGGTTATAATTACATTACATCACATACACATTAATAGTAAAGAATAATTTGTATTGAAACAATATTGCTATACCAATATATGGATACTAAAATACAATATTGGCCAATATTATGTTTAGCACATTAATACCATTAATAGTGATGCAATAATTTGCCATACACATTAATAATGATGCAATAATTTGTATTAGCACAATATTATATACCAATATATAGTGCTAAAACACAATATTGGCCATATTGTGTAAAAATTGACATTTTGTGCAGTATGTATTACATAAAATGTCCAGTCATTTTGCAAATTTGCTAATTTTCAGGATTTGGCCATAACATATAGAATAATTATATATTATAAACATTTATAAACTAAAATTTTATTACTTTACTATAAACATTTTATTATAAATATAAATTAGTGTTTATAAATTTTGTTTAAAATAAACAAACAGTTTCTAGAAATTGATAATTCAGTAAAAGTTTGAAATTTATTTATATCTATGAATATAAAATTTTTATAATTATTTTCTTTCTATGCAATCTCATTAATCAAACAATTTGATAAAAATCTATCTAATTTGTAACAGTTATTTATTACTGTTATTTTATTTTTTTGATTGGTCAATAAGTTATTGATTACAAAAATAATTGCAAAATCATTATTATAAAGCTTTTTAGTTTTGTAAACAGATATTTATTTTATTTTGAAATGAATTTTATCATTAATAACATATTAAAGTCAACATTACAGAATACATTCAGTATATATTGAGATTTGTAAAAATAATAAAAATTATATTCTAATAGAAAAACAAGTCACCTACTCCTTTGACATTCACCTATTTTTATTTCTTGGCTACACTATATTAGTATTGCCCTTCTATAAAAAAAATCCAATAAAAGAATTCAATACAGTGAAACCTCACCTAACGGACACCCCTCAATAATGGACACTTTGTAATTCCCCGGCAGTAATACATGGATGTCTATGGGAGCATCCCCCCTCAAAAGTGGATACCCTCAATAACGGACAGAGCCGCGTGTGGCTCGCGAGCCGCAGTTTGCCGACCCCTGAGCTAGTGAAAAAGATACTATACTTGGTGAGAATATCTTGGCTATTATTTTCCCCCAGAAAGATGGTGGTAAAAAAACAAAATATGGTACTAACTGAATTTAATTGAATTGAACCACACGCTTTATACTTTGCGATTTATTAAATTCCCTAGAGAGATCAAAGTCTGCCGTTAACTGAATAACCGTCCGGTCTAGCAACCACGGCCACAGGCAGAGTCGGACCCGATTCCGTATTCCACTCGAATTTTTTGTATTTTTTCAATATCCAAATGGTTTATCTCCTCCGCTACATCTCGACTAACTCTGTGATGGCTGCGATTGGTCCACCGCCACATTTACTTGGGACGGATGGAGTTGTAAAAATTTTCGAAACAATTAATTGATATGGAGATGGGCCAGTTCTTTGGATTACTGGAGCGGTAAGTATGTCGATGACAAGAAAATAAGAATAAGTAGGAAGAAGAATTCGTTTATTGATGTCTGGAATTAATGAAATACAAGCGCGATAGAGGTCCACCGACAGAAAATTCAACGTTGCGAGACGGGATAAAAACGGTTCCTTACGTAACAAACGCAGGCTACCGGAAAGGTAAAGTCTTGGGAGTATGTGTCCAGGGAATTTTCATCGAAGGCCATCATCAATTTACTGATATAAGTCTGACCGCATCTAGTCTGGAATCCCGGACCCAAGTGGTCGCTGATGGCCGAACAGGGAGAATTCTTCTTCCTGACAAGAAAAAAAAACAATTAGTGAAGTCGAATGGCCAACTTACTTTTTTCAGCCTGTCTCACTCTAGACTAAATAAGGCTCGCTTCTGTGGTAATAACCATCGAAGGCCCAATGTTTTAGTACCGGTCGAGAAGTCGGAATCGAGAGAAATGCGTCGAATTATACCAAATTGGTATTCCAGACATTTGTTTCTATAATCGTCTCATCGGCATGGGGCCGGATAGACCGAGGAAACGCTTAGATTTTCATCCAGAGAACCCAGATCGAATCCGGGTCCCATTCCTTGAAAAATTTAAATTGGGAGTCGAGGCCTGCCTCGTCTATCCTCGGCTTTTACAGTTTGGACAGTCCTTATTAATTATGCCGATCACTAGTTAATCTATAGTTCGGTGGCCCATTACTAATCCGCTGATCAGTAGGGGCGCCGCCCTCTTTTATTATATATAAGTACATATTCAATATATATGTACTTATTGCATCTAGGAAATTTTTATTTAAATATATAGTCATACCTCACCTTACGTCATTAATTCGTTCTAAGACTGACGATATAAGTCGAATAAACTCTTAAAAAACGATCTAAACTCCCTACAAATAACCCGTTACGTCGCTAATAACATTTTTAGGCTTCTAAATAATTCTATAAATTATTTTGCATATTTTAATCATTTTTAATGCGATTTTGCCTTTTTTTATTGGTTTTTAGATGATTTTGTGAGTTTTTAATAAGTTTACTGACTGTGATGCCGTACAAATGCATTTACTGAAGTTAAGGCTAGGTTTCGCGGATATAAAGGCGGAGTTAATACGCTGACGTAAATGCGTCGCGCAAAAAACGTCGAGTGTACCGATGTTCGAACAAAAGCCGTACGACGCGACATAAATAAACGAAGTCGTTTAGTTATAAATCAATTATTGTGACGTCATTCGAAGTTAGCCGATTCGATATGGATACAGTAACTTAAGAACTGCTTTATTTATTCGATGGCTTCATTCATAAAATTATTTAATATCATGGTTTTAGCCATGACAAAATTCAAACTCTAAAAGAACTATATGAATGCGTGACATATATTGTTTCGGAGAAAAATAAAGTTTCGATAACTCCCTCATACCTGGATTGGACGAACGGTCAACGTACTCTTTGTTGTGGCGTAGAAAGTTGAACAAGAGTGAACTTCGGCGTAAAGACGCGGCGTCTAGCATATAGCGGAAATAACATGGTCAGCATCGATACACCGACGTATTTATATCGCGTTTAACGCCAGTCAGACCCGCCTTAAGTAGACTTTTATTTTTTCTATTAACAAAAAATCGACTTAAAGAATAAAATTATATATAACTATTTTTCATTATTATACCTCGCGTTTTAGTAGAAGTTACATTGTTTGGATAAATATTATTCGACCATATAAACATCTGGTCAAGAATACATAATACCAGTACCGGCTCTAAAGCTTTTAGCGCCCTGAGCGACAATTTTTGTTGCGCTCCCTCGAGTCGTCAATTTTTTGTGATGGGTGGCTGCCCAATCCGCTCACCGTTTAAATTAGCGGTGGGCAACCTCCGGCCCTAGGCCACATTATTTTATTATATCTAATACCAACGCTATGTATACTTACATACCCACATTATTTTATTATATCTAATACCAACGCTATGTATATTTACATATCTTCTCTTTTTTAAATAAATACTATTATTATCAATTGTTTTTGTATTGGCCCGTGGCCCACCATAAATTTTTCTATACGGCCCCTACAAAAAAAAGGTTGCCCACCCCTGGTTTAAATTATGTGTAAAAAATAATTGTGTCTTACTACAAATAATAACAATAATATCAAAACACAAAATGCGCCAGCCCCTTTGGCGCCCCTTAAATATTTGCGCCCCGAGCGAGCGCTCCACTCGGGATCGTCTGTTGAGTGGGCCCCGCGTAATACGATATAGAATTATAGCTGATAGGCTATTTTAATTCTTTCTTAAAATTCGTATTTCGTATCCCATACGAATAACCAATCGGAAAACTGAACCTACACCCGCCATCATAAAAGTCCGCTGCAGGTACGGAAAAAAAAAATTTCCTATAAATTGCCGGTAAGGGAAGAACAGATAGTTTACTAAACAAATTGTCACTTGTCGGAAACATTAATTCTATGTTCCGAAGCGGGCAATCCCGTATTTCTGGTAGTAGGCCTTCCAAAAAAGTATGAATGAAAAATTCGGTTCTATAATTTCCTACTAGATGAAAATTAAACCGATGTTAGATATGTCAAAGCGATTAATCGGTAGGATAGATATTAATTGTTTGGCATTTTATATATTTAGATCAACATAAAAACATATCCAGTTATTCTACCAAATAAAAATCATTATTATTAAATTAAGCTAGGTCTTTTTATTAATTTTTTCAATTTATTTTTCGATTTTATTAACAAAATTGGCGCCCCTAGGCCATTCGCTTAATTATACAACCAGCTCTGGCTGGAACCAGCCAGGGCCGGTTTTATAACCCGGAAGGAACGATGGTTCGGCCAAAACCCGGGTACTGTGGACACTGAATGCGTAGCCACGACGGTCTAGAAAAAGTGATCACCATAGGGGAAGCTGGACCAAGTAGAAGAAAGGGAAGGCGGAGAACCAAATAAATAGTCAAAAATTTACTTGGAATGATCTTAGAAGAGTTACCCGATCTCGTTAAGAACGGAGAAAGGTGGAAAGTTTTATTCGTTCAGTCGATCACCACTCGACGATACCCGACAACAGACACTATACTGTTTTAATTTTTATATTTCGCGGCCACGCTACGGTAAATCGATGTTTTTATTGTAAGTTGGGTTTATTTTTCCTCTGTCATCATTAGAACCTTTTCGATTTCGGTCCAGTGGCCGGGCCTATTAGCGCGCGGGTGGCGCGCAGCTACAGGGACAAAATTCCAAATTCTACCGACGAAACGAGCGTGTGTTTGGTGGTTGGCTCATTCGATAAAATAATATCTGTAAAGTTGGAAGTGCGGAAGATAGCGATAAACAAAGAAAAAAGTTGTAATTACAGTTTTTCCACATACGTAAGTGACCTTTTACGTCCAACAGATTGTTTCGCGACTCCGATCGATCGATGGGATTCTCGGTCATCGGAGAATTCTAACGCCATTGACTAGTTATGAAACGTCATCAGAAAACCCCACCACTTTGGCACGAGGAAATTTTCTTAACTTTCCACACCAACGGATCGGATAAAATTACACGGATATTTATATGTCGCTATTGTTATCGGTTTTGGAAATTTTCCTCTCGTATTTTTCCTCTACATGTTTTTTGCTATCTACGCTTGGCTCGGTATCCATTTTTCTAAGTTGATCGAAAGCCTGCCGGAATCGATTACATTTTGGCATAAACTGGTATTTAAGGCGCGAACATTACCGCCTAATACGGAGAATAGTTTTCCGCCTAAATATCCCAACTGCGTACAACTTACTTCCACTCTTAACAGCCAAAAAAAGAACGACATTCTCTTAACCCTTTGATAATCCATTAATGTCCTGGCTAAAGTCGATCTTCTCCTCCCTCGATCGGCGCATCTAAATTATATCCCGTGTCGACATTTCGTTTTAAAAATGTCCGAAATTCGTTTGGAGGTTAGTTTATTAGATACGGCCTTGGCGCCCGACATTAAAATTAGCGATTCATCGCATTACGTTATTTTTTCTTTTCCGGTTCCCTCCTCGGAGATCCGCTCATCGGCCGTGTGACTAAAACTAAGATTTGTCACAGACGCGACACTTTAAATGTATATCGGCTGTAATTAATAGTCTATTATCGAGTGGCTGGTAAAACGGATTGGGAAGGGTAATTTTGGCCAGCCCGCTGTCGGGAGGGAAATCGAAACGCTTTAAATATTCTTCTGTAAATTATCTAGTCGCCCTAGAGACGAGTCCACCCACTTAACTTTGGCCGAAAAATCGAGTGTTAGCGGTGGGAGAAAGAGCGCGGATACCTGCATTTTTCCACCTGTACCGGTTGTCGGTAGTTTTTGTCGTTGACCAAGTATCGCCAGATGCCGTTCTTGTCCTTGGCCGCCTTGGGAAAGACCAGATCCGTAATCACATCGCAGACTCGCGTCTCTTCCGAATCGCCCTCGGTGGGTCTTCGGCGACCCTCGATTCTGGTCGGGACCTGTTCTTTCTGTCGGAATGCCCGGAAGGCGCTGGCGTTGACACGAGCGGCGATCAATCGTCTACCAAAAAAAGTGTCAGACCATTAATTCTTTGAAATCTGTCAGCCCGGTTTTTGGCTACTATACTTACTCGGGATAGTTGGCCACTCGTTGGCAATAGGTGTCTTCCGACTGACACAACACTCGAGGGGGTTCCAGGCGGGACCCGTAGCCGGCTTCTTCCGGATATTTCAACATCTGGGCCTGGGCACCCGGCCAGGGGATGGCGTACATCTGCGAAAAGACCAAAAATTGATAGTAGACGGCGGATAGAAAGGAAAAAGGGCTGTCTACATTTCCAGGGGTAGATTTACGTGTAAACTAATCAGACTAAAATTTAAGTTAGGCTTTTCTTTATATAAGTGATTTAATTCCGTTTTCCACCTGGTACGTCCGCGGTAGGCAGCCGTTAAATCGAGGATGAGATTCGTTCGGCCGGACCCAGATCCCGCTGAAAAAAACTGAAGGGGTGGGACTCGAGAATCGAATCCGGATTTTTCGAGATGAAAGTGTAGCCCGCTTCCGCCGCGACATCCGGTCGACGATTAGGTTACTCTTTCTTTCGATAACAGAATATCACCACCTTCCATTCGAATTACCGAAACCAGCCTTTCCATCGGCTGGTCGCCCCGCGGAGGACTCAAACGGATGGTGGAAGAGGGCGTGATAAATATTTCCGAGGGATGGAACCCGGGTCTTCCAGAGTGGAAACCAAAGCGTTTCCACTCGGCCGACATTAGAGATACGTTTGGCGGCGGCCACTTAAAACTGATCATTACCGGTTGGTCAATACTGGCCGTGGAGTCAGCCGACCAATCGAAGGACCCTACCTGAAAAACCAAGTGTAAATCTCGGAATTGAATCCCATCCTTCAACATTTTTTTCGAATATCCAGCCGACGGCCCAGGGCCTGGCATTACCGGAAGCCCCGCCTTCGCTTCGCTAAAATAATTATACGCTTTCGACAGGCGTCTTAAATCTTACAGCTTAGGGATCACCATATTCAAAGATCTGATTCGGTACGCTTCCCTATAATAACTGGCGCTTCCTGTTCTCTCTAACTTAAATTTAGGTTAGGTAAGTTATAGCGATATCGATATAACTTATCTAACCTAAAATAATATATAATACATTGTATATTATAATTTTGTAAACCGGGTAGTATAAACTTCGTGTTTCGCTTATCTGTTATTGAAAATAAATAAATATTAGTTAAGTCGCTATATCGCGGTCGAAGTATTCTGTATCTGGCGTCGGCAAATTTTACACGCCCACCAACATCGGCTGGGTAGCACCCTGACGGGGGTCATCCGGAAAGTCGAAGAATATGGTTGGACGAACCGGGCCCAGACCTCCCTAAAAATTGTAGGTGTGGGACCCGTTTTTGAATCTATATCCTCCAAAGTGATAAGCGAATGCTTTATCGGGACTAATTTTATTTATTTATTTTTTTTGCTAATTTTATTTTACATTCGGCCGGAGGGTCAGCGTGAAATGTTCTACATGACTCGAATTCGGGTTTCGGGCCTTGGAAAGTTTATCGTAGGGTCTCGGCCCCACCGTCCATCTCCGCCCTGGGCCATTCGACTGGCCCCGTATTGGGTTAGGCTGTAGCCGGGTTTATTTGTCTTTCCCCTTTCCAATCGATGAGATTATCGAGGGTCGGGGCCAATCCAACCACGAATTGATTCCGCACTGGTGGAGGGAGGCGGAATAGAGAAAGGTGGGGATGGCCGAGCCGGGCCCGGAACTCCAAAAAAACATTTCAGCAGATTCCAGATTGTTTAGTTCTGTAGCCGTTCCGTGGCTTAGTATTCATTGAATGGTGAATACTAAGTAAATAAATAACTTAATTTTAATTTTGGAAGGAGGCCATTTGACAGTTTCTCATCTGAGAGGAAAGAAGCTTTTTTTTTGCTTATCAGATGTGTCCAAATTTATGATAATATTCCAATAGTCTGATAAATCTTCTGACATCTTTGCTATACATAACTTATATATATAAATATATAAGTTATGTATATATACAGTATAAACACTATTTTCCAAGTATATAGCCTACAGTATATATACAATGTTGAGGCGTAAACAGAAGGGAAAATTTAATCGGCCATCTTTCGGTTGGCCAAATATTGTCCGTCTACGAAACCGCGCCTAGATAAGGGTGGATGAGTCCAAACGCGAAAGGGAGAGTAGCAGTCGGTATAATGACGGGTGGGAATATTGAATTAAGAATTTAGTAGCAAATAAATATCAATCAAATTATTGTCCGTTCACGATAGCCACGCTTAGCTAAGGTAGAGTCCAAACGCGAAAGGGAGAGTCGCAGTCGGTATAATAACGGGTGGGACCAAACGCGAAAGGGAGAGTCGCAGTCGGTATAATGACGGATGGGAATTATTGAATTAATGTTATATTAAGTTCTGTTAAATATACTATTTCCAACATCTATTGAATTAATATATTAAGTTCTGTTAAATATACTATTTCCAACGTCATATCTAATCATTTAGCATTCGACATTATAATAAACTTCCATTCAACTTCAGTTATCTTGCATTTGAAAGCATCCATATGCATAAACTTCCATTCAACTTCAGTTATCTCGCGTTTGAAAACATCCACGCGCCAAGTTGTCATCCCTATTTTATCACTGGACTCGTTCAGTTAGCGCACGCGTACTCACGGCGATGGTGGCGGCTAAGCTGGTCGGACAGTACTACATCTCGATTGATAACTGTACCTGTATATATTTGATTCGTATTGTACGTTTTGCCGAGGTGGGAATTTTTTCAAAATAACGAGAAACCTGATAGAATTCGATCGATCTCCGGATTCCACATCTTGACGTTTTTAGGAGAGATTCGGCCGGCTTCCCACGTCATTACGGATGTTGATGGGTCCATACGGGGCACCAGCGGTGTCCGCCAAACCTATTTTAGATAAGCCCATCGATATCACATTTTCATTGACTTATTTTATACTTATTGTATTGTATACTTTTTCAAAATAGGCTCTTTCAGGGCTAGCGCGCACGGACATTTCTTTTAAATTAAAATTTCGTTATATGTAGGTTACCGTATACAAATTCTCTATGGATTTATATGCCGAATATTTTAACTTCAGCTTCTTTATCTACGCGCTAATTTTTCTCCGTGTAGGAAAATGATGCTAACTTATATATTCTGTAATTCATATTTTTAATCTTTACCCTAGGTGGAAAATTATGGATTTTAATAGAGATTAAGTATCGTATTTAATATTGATCTATGTATTATCCGATAATATATGCGTGGTAAAGTGAAACAACCATGCATACATTATCGAAATAACTAAAATTGCCCCCATTCCGAAGCAGTCATTTATTTAGCTCTAGGATTCCGTTGATTTTGTGTTTCTAATTTTACTATCGTACGTGCATAGGTGCCGAGAGGCCGGGAAAGAGGGGACAAATTCCCCGGGCCCGTAGAAGATTGAAGGGCCCGGGCCGCTTCCTAACAATAAGAACTTATTATATATATGGGCCCAAAACCTGATTCGTACCGGGGCCTGGGATTTCTCTCGGCGCCACTGCGTACGTGTCACCGTGATGTGACGTGCCGAGACGTATAACTTAGGCCGCGTTCCAAACCTCAACAGCAATTGTAACGCCGCTATGTGCGATGGATGGATACGCTTGTCAATTGGGTGCCTTCCAAACCTCAACAGCAAATCATCAATGATTTAGTCTCTTTTGACGTCAGAAATAACTCAACATCAGCTTGTTTCTGTTCCTTTTTAATGTCGTTGTTTCTGTTTGATGATGATAATGATTTGTTACACACTCTAACTTTTAAAATCTTATCATCTAGGAGGAACTACTTTTTCTGCGACGTTAGAAAACGGTGTAAACCGATGCTAAAAAGTCATCGCAATCTAGAGCTGATGAGTGTGGTGAGAGTGTTGATATCAGTTTACACCATTTTCTAACATCGCAGAAAAAGTACTTCCTCCTAGATGATAAGATTTTAAAAGTTAGAGTGTAACAAATCATTATTAGCGTCAAACGGAAACAGAAACAAGCTGATTTTGAGTTATTTCTGACGTCAAAAGAGACTAATCATTGATGACTCGCTGTTGAGATTTGAAAAGCGCCCATAGTTATCGATGGACCCGGATGATGACGTCACGCGTAGTCGCGTCATCGCGACGTTATAAATTAGCGGAGTTTTCTGACGTCACATCGGGACTCTCACTATCGTGGCCATAGATGTCGAAATAGGGGCTTTTGATTAAGCCTTTTGTTATCCTTACGCTACTAACATTTATCACTATTGACAGAAATATAAACTAAAATTTTAATAAAAATGAAATTCTATCTCGCTGGCTGCGGCGTCAGTTGTTCTTTAATGGCAGAAGATCGCTATTAAATTTCACGAAAATCTGCTAATTAGTTCAAAAGTTATTACTGGGAATACACATACATTGGCTTCCATTTTTATAAGCCTCCATTTCTTTCGGAAAGAACAAAAAAATCATATACTATTTTAATATTCGAATTTTCTATTCTTTTTATAGTTGTTGTTGTTAGTAAGTATTTTTTGGCGCATCAGTTACAGAGGCTATATAGTGCGCCAGGAAGTGGTAAACGTTTAATTTCAAGGTTCGGGGCCAGTTCCAACCACGGGGTACCCCCGCACCCGTGGAGGGGGGCCGGATGGTGAAGGGCGGGGATGGCCGGGCCGAACCGGGCTCAGCACCCCGAAAAAACCCGGGTCCTCCTGCGTGGTACGCCGACAGCGCTACCACTCGGCCATCCGACCGCCCTTATTTTATAGTATAATATAAAGTACAGTAATATACAGTATAAAATATTATGCAGTAATGTATACATTATACAAGTTTTGCATTCCAAATTCAGCCGTTTGCAAATCGACTTCACCCTTCGCGAATCAACTTCACTCTTTCGCAAATAAAATTCACTGTTTTATAAATCAAGTGCTTCTATTGAATACAAAATTGTTTTCATAAGCTTTCGTAATAAAAATAATCATATGTAAATTTATTGTTAATAAATTCAAACTTTTATTGTTTGTAATACAAAGATATAAATATAAAATACTTTTAAATCCTATCAGTGCATGGGTCTATGAGATCCACGCATCGTATTCTCCTCCTGGACTGACGGGTTTCTTTTCTTCTCTCATTTCCTCAATTCTGTTTATATCTCTGCACTTAATTTAATATTCTTTTTACCACCGCTTTTTTCATTATCGACACATCACCAGTTTTATTGAACTGATTTATAATGGACTTGGCAGTGTTTTTATTAATACCTGTGATTTCAGCCGATTCATTAAATACTTATCATCTTCGTGACATTGTATTCAAATTTTTTATGTAACTTGATACGATCATACGCGGGTGAGTAGTTACATCGAACATAGGGCTCCTCCGTTCGATCTCGATGACGACACCGGACTTCCAAAACTCGATGTAGTGATGATAACCATTTCCAAATTAATTGATTTATGTGTCCGCAAATATTCGGAATTTACTACAGAAACGTCTTAATCGAATAAAAATATATCACTAACTCAAATTATCACCGAGGCAAATTGATAACGGTACATTTACCTGGCCTGGAATTCTTATAGTTTACGGGAAAGAGCAATTTCCTTAGAACTAAATACCGAGATTCGAGCAAAATACACTGTACCTACACGAAAACTTTTACTACAGTAGATCACCGATTGTTCGGTGATCTACTGTACAATTTTGATCAGCTGTGGCTAATTTAGTTTTGAGAATATTTTTAAAAATATTTTTCATTAATTTTTATTTCAGAAATTGAAAGACGATAATTCGGAGGAAGAATTTTGTAGAAAAACTTATTTTGAATACGAGTCAATTTGATCTACATATGGGTAAGTTGATTCGCAAACGTGTGAATTTGATTTGAAAACGGATGATCTCGATTTGCCAACTGGTGAATTTGGAGTGCAAAACCTGTACAGTACTCCATAATATACTTAATCATATTTTTGGATGTATAAATCTTTATATCTAAAAAGATGTAACATTAGAGTCTGTATACAATGCAAATTTTAATCGAAATTTACTTCGACTCAGAAATTACGTTAATGGCTAAAAATATTACCGAGCTTCAAAATATCCTATATTATACCGTATATTATAATTTATCGAAGTTGCGTTTGAAAAAGACAGGTCTAATGAAAATGTTTGCTTTTAGGCATCCATTTAAAAATGAGGGCTGAATGATTTGAATATGTAAAGAAGCCAGAGGCTGGAATGAACCGGTTTAAATATAAACGAATCATAACACATTCTCGTGATTGCGCAAATAACTTCGATTTCGGAAACCGCTATTATAATACGACTAGTTTGGGTTTGCGCAACACATTACTGTATAACACGGGTGGGCAATTATTTTCTGCCGAGGCCGGATTAACAATCTTCAGGATGAAGCGCGCCGTATAAAAATTGAAATGTACCTAAGGCTGAATTTAATGTTATCATCAATAATTTCATTTCATAATCACATAATGGCGTAATTGACGCCATTATGTGATTATGAAATGAAATTATTGATGATAACATTAGCTAATCTATTTATAATTAATAAAATTGCTTTGAGATAAAATGACTACTATGTGCAGCAAGATTGATTCTTGCACAAACATATTCCTCTCACCATCACGCGGGACAAAAATAATGGTTGCGCTAATTCATCTGAACTTGTTCTTGTCAATCTTGCACACGGGACAAGAATAATGGTTGCGCCAATTTATCTGTATATGTTTTTGTCAATCTCACTATGGGTGTAGCCACTTTTGTGATACTTACATAAAGAATATATTCGTGTATCAATATTATTTTTAAAATATACTTTTCCTGTGTTATTTTCTTAGTTTTTATTTGTATGCAAAGTGTTCAAAAGCATCCTTAGAAACTTTTTTCCGATTAGAAGCTTTAGAAAATAATTCGTCCTTTTAAGAATAAGTTCAGATAATTTTCTTTAAAAACATAAATATTTTATCAAATTGATTGATGGCTAACAATCTATTACACCAGAATGTTACAAAATATTATGTACCTACGTAATTAATTTTGTAAAAACAAATTTACAACTTAATGCGAATGATGAAATTTACTATGTTCATGGTTAATTATATCAAAATTCGGAGTAACTCGGTAATGTACGTGTACACTAGCGATAGTATCCAGTAAAATTTTACAAATGTAGACCTTGAAACTGTAATGTGTTCTAGCCTAATTTATGCGGCGGGCCGTATAAGATGCCTTCGCGGGCCGCCTTTTGTCCACTCCTGTTGTAGGCCTAATTTATGCGGCGGGCCGTATAAGATGCCTTCGCGGGCCGCCTTTTGTCCACTCTTGTTGTATGTTATAAGATTACATCACAACAATATATTTCCGCTCATTTATATGAGCGGGTAATTTCTAGTGTTGTATTAGTTTTCATTTCAATCGATTCGTTGGCGCACCGGCCTATTTGTGCCCCAGATTATTTATCCATCATTTTACATCGATAATAAAGATAACCATTTTCATCACACTTATCTTTTCAAACAAACCTTCGGTAAATCGTAAGATAAAATTCAACTATAAAATTGGATTACTGTATTTTTGAAACCTCAGTAATATTTTTAGCCGTTAATAAAATTACTGAGTCGAGATTAAAATCACTAAAACCTTATCTAGTTCAGCTTCTAACCGTACCCGAATCCATTTCATATCATGCGCAAAACTGGAGATATTCCGAAATGAAAAACATTTTTATAGCTTTCTAATTACGCCATCACCCAAAAATAAAACTTGGATTCGGAAGAAATACATATGTTGAATTTTTATCCAAAATTATTCGTACTAACATCTTCCCAAATTAAATTTAGATCATTTTTCACCAAGAAACGCTATGTCAAATTTGGTATCCGCCGAATGACCGGCGGGTGTTCCGACATCACTGTTTACGTCGAGGTAAAATATTGGTAGGTACTCTACCGATGATAACCTTTATACTATTTTCTTTATTCGTATTAATGGCCAAGTAAGTTTAAATCTGTGGTGTCGATTAAAACTATATTATTAAATAAAATTATTAACCATCAATCTGGACATTACGCGTAAAGTGTAATATCCCGATTCATTTAAAAATCTGCCGAGAAGTCACCGTATAGCTATTTTTAATATGGTCCAAATACAGAAATATTAAAAGAATCGTATCGATTTAAATTCTTTCGATTAAATGATTTAACATTAAAAAATTTACGTTAGATGGCGCTAACTATAATTACTTGTCCTTAAAATTTTTCGCTGGGGAAATTCTCGGAATGACGTCAGCCGTACCAGCCGACGACGCGCGCCAAGCAGAATTTTATCGAGTTTTTCCTTAGAAAACACGCGTAAATGTTTACTTTTTTTAACATTAATTCCCCATTTCCGATACATCTTTCCCAAAAAATATAAATTTTATCTTATTTTTAGCCTATTTTCCGAAGGAAATGAGGACATAACTATAAGATGGGGTCAACGTCCGTCTGTGTCTTCAACTAACAACTTTTAAATTGATTAATAAATTTTGGTGAAATTCGGTAGGGACGTTGCACCATTAAAGGTCGTCTCCAGGAGGCATTTTTTTAATTGTATAAGATCGATTAACCCGAGAGATAGAATTTCATTTTTATCTCCACCGAACTTTTCTATCGAGTAACTGAGCAGATATATTATCAATATTAACAGTGGGGCATTAATTTTTGGCATTAAAATCCGAGAAAGTATCGGTTCCAGCCGCGTGGAAATGCTTAAAATTCCATAAGTAACTGGTTCCAAAATATTGTACTATATTCCATTTAATAGTACTTATTTATTTACGCTATTCCGAGACTCACGCTTATAAGTCAGAATCTGGGAATAGCTGGTGAGTAGGTTTAGTTTTTATAATAATGGCCAAACCAGTCCGAGGCTCAAACGGATCTTTATCGCCGCTTATGTAAAGCAACCCGGTTAGGCAAATGAACTCCATCGAATAGTTCATATTTCGAACGGATGATGAAATGAGCGCCCGCTCATTTCTGCCTCCTTAATTAACCGCGGTTTTAGATCGATAGTAAAATCCGGCATTTTGGTTTTTTCCAACCAAACTTTAATAAATTATAAGAAACAATTAGATCTACCAAATAAAATAATCCGAACTACAGTTCAAATTCGGATCCCCACACCTTTAGTTTTTCAGGAGGAGTCCCGGCCCGGCCCGTTGAACCCCATCGTTCAACCATCCGGCTAACCCCATGATGGGTGTTGGCCAACCTGTGATGGGTTGTATAAGTGACGGCCGCCAGATACGGAATAACACGAGGATATGGCGGCTTAATCAAACTAACCTAACCTAACCGATCGGGACGGGTCGTTAGAGGGAAGGACGGGTCGAACCCGGTCCCTCCTGAAAACGGGGCATCCGGAATAAAACGCCATCTGTCGGATGGAAGTGTCAGGCGACCACCGGTCGATAGGTATTTTAACGCCGGTTTCTCTCACCATCCGTTCGGTGAGCACACTTAAAAAATGGTTTCGTCGGTTGAATAGGTAATAAATTTTACAGAACATGATTTTTATTTAGATTAGCGCATCTAGAAATTGGCATGTTAATTAAAAATAATTTTAATTTGCCTACGGCGCGTCATCACAGTGGACACGGGTATATTCTATTCAGAAATAACAAAGTATACTAAACTGGCGCAGTATAACGTAACCTTACTCCATACTATCGAATATTATATAGGTGGCTGGAAAATATGGTCCATTTCTCTCTAGCATACAGTGAAAATAAATGGTGTACCGTATTGGAATACGCTAGTATACCAAAAACCGAATAGCCCGGGTATTACCCGAGTCGATGGTTGGCCGAATGGCCGCGTAGAAACGCTTCGGCTTTCCATTCTGGAGGACCCGGTTTCGAGTCTTGGAACTGGCCCCGAACCTCGACATAAAAAACCTTTACCACTTCCTGGCGCACTATAGCCTCTGTAGCTGATGCGCCAAAAAACAGTTACTAATAATAACCACAACTTGGTTTGACGCCTAATCACGCGGCATTTCGAGAACGACTCAAAATTACCACTCTTCGCCATTTTATAACTGTTAGAATCGATGGGAATACGCGAAACGCATCCGATCATCGTATATATTAGAGACGCAGATAATTCACTACGTGTTAAAATCGTGTTAATATGGTAATTTTGTTCGAAGCTTATAGCTTATTGGCCAAAATTGCCATTATCTTATGGCAATTTACTGAAAAAGTGAAGAATTTAGTGGACGATATGATGGGCGTAGCGATATAAATGAACTTCGGCTCTCCCATAGACCCAATACTGCCTCCGATGCTGTCGTCAAGTATAAGTATAGTTTCTTTATAGTTTTATAACGGCGGAAATTTTAAACCTAATACCTCGGCATTACTTCAGTGAGTTGGAGAGTTGGGTAAAAGTCGGTAACACGTTTAGATTTTTTTACGCCCCTTTCCATTCGGGGAGATTACTAAGAAGCGGGGCCAGTTCCAACCACGGGTCGCACCCACACCCGTGGAGGGGGACGGAGATGGTCAGGCCGGGCCCAGAACCCCGAAAAACTTTTCAGGAGATACCGACCCGGGGGGCCCGCCAACGCGATACATTTATATTTAAATTAAGTTAGATAGGTTAAGCCGCACCGAGGCTATACTCTGGCAGCGGCCACTTATACAGCCCGTCACAGGCTGCGCTACATCCGCCACGGGGTCAGCCGAAGGATGGAATTCAACGGGAACACGTTCCTTATTTTCGAAAACAAAATACGGGCCTTTCAGAAAAGTTTCGTATTTTCGTCAAAATAAAGCGGATCCCAGTCGATGAGGCGCCTAATTCGATACACGAAATCGGCGGCCAAATAAATTATCCGGTAGGCGCGAAACAATGCCCGAACCGGCAACGTGTCGATGGGAAGGACGGAGGACGAGCCGGTTTCCATTTTATATTAAACCCACCGTACCAGTATATATAAGAACGTCTGGGTTAGAAAAACATGAGCGGGCAGGTTTCCCATAAGTAAATGTTTTTTAACCTATTCAAATACGACGTCCGCTCATCTTAATAATAAAATGTCGGTGGGTGATAAACGCTACACAGGCGGAATTGATATAGGTCAGGTATCCCATATCTTTTTGATCAATAGACGAGGCCACTTTCCATTCTAATAGAATACTATTAATAAGTAATCGGGCCAAACCAGCCCTTCCGCCGACTGCCCACCCACCCATGATGGATTGAGAAAAGTGGATCGGGCCCCGACCCCACCATAAATATTTTCCAGAATGGGGATCCGAGACTTCAATCCGGGTCTGTCACAATGGAAAGTCCATCCGACCGATTGGTAACCGATATTTAAATCTTCGGAAAATATTAATTTATCAATCATCACACCTACTGTTTTTACGTATCTTTAACAATAGAATGGTAAGACCACCGTCTGGGTGAGGATGGGGGTGGGACAGGCCTATACGGCTGTATGGGAATGAGTCGGCCCATACTGATGGTCAGTTATCTATAGCGCCTACCGGGCCAACCCAGGCGTTAGAGTTTTTCGGCGCTAGCCGTCGGCCCCATCCCGGGTGGTCCCTGGATGAATAAACCGCGGTCGGGGTGGAAAGCCGTCCTCGATAAATAAAACACTAACCGCGCCGACTGGAGCCACCTATCGGACCGGTGGGAAGCTTCGACAGCCGTGATATACCGCGGAAATACCCGAGGACGGGCCCGGAGGCGTTGTCGCCATTTCCCAGCCGATAGAAGGCAGCCTGCCTGGGGATCGTATCTAACGGTGGGTCCGACCGTTAAATACCACCCCCAGCTAGGGTGGTTTGGGTGACCACCTCGGCTGGATGCCGATGACCGCATCCAGCCTGGACCAGTGGAAACCGACGGGCCAGCGCGCGCCGTCCGGTTCTGTCTGCTAGCCTATCGTATCGATTAACCGGCTGGCTATCCGGGCCGGAAAAGTAAGTACGGATAGAATTCGGTAAAAAATCCGAGACGTAGTTGGTTTCGAACCAAAAAACGGAGCCGGGCGAAAACCGGTCGCACCGGATCGGGAGCCATTCGACCCGGAGGCGGTACGGACGGCCTATTCTGGCCACCCGACCGTCCACTAGAAATTGTCTACTACCTAAAGGGCGAGTAATTAACAGACTTACCAGCAAGAGCGGCAGCCACCGCATGTCGGAGATGGAAGACGGGGATTAACCAGCACCGATTTCGAGTGGGCGGGTGGGAGGTCGAGCCAGCCGAGTCTTTCCTTTTTTCGAATGGATGGCGTCCACTAACCGGTAAATCAAGGTTAGCCTCTTCATTTACTTCACCGATTTTCCTATCCTCGCCCGGCAATTTTTCCCACTCCGCACCACCTCCATCCTCCCAACGGGTTTTCCCAGATATTTCACCGAGCAGTCCCATCCCTTCGGTCCGGCTATCCTCCCACCGCCCCCATGCGCCGGGGGACGGAGGCCAAGCCGACCGACAAGTAATTAAGTGTGACTGTCGCTAGTCGGACGGAGCGAAGATAACCGCGGCGGATGGGAAGCCCGTCTGGCTGCCACCGTCACCTCCCTGGTTAATGCGGTATCCGTCCCCTACCAGATGGGAGGCGAAAAGTCCAGACGGGACTACCGGTTATCTGGTGCGCCAAAATGGCGAAAATATTTTAGCCAGCTAAAGCTAACTAAGAGGTCTACGTGTCGGCCACCGGGCCATACCCCAACCATGGACGGAAGACCGCGTATAGGAAATGTCTTCTGTAGATTGTCTCCGAGTTTGAGCATCAAAATCGGACCAACTTTGATTTTTTTAGTTTTATTCTACCAAACTACCGTATTAAACACGGCAATGGTTCTGCGGCGCGATGAAAGGGCGAGAGCGAACCTGGTTCGCTCTAGTCCTTCCGTCGGACGTTGCCGTCCGAACCGTGTGATCAAAATACACCTGTACCGTCTACATGGTTCTCAACCTTTTTTTTCCCCGGCCACATACATTTGTTCGCTACCTTAAGTGGTCCGCCACACGCTATATCGACAGTCGGTAACCGGTTGGTGTCACGTAAAAAACTCTGACTTATAAAAACTCGCGTACGAAAACTCTCGACTTCTCCATCGGTGAATGCCATATGTCGCTGCTTTCCAAACTGTGGGCGCTAGTCTATGGCCGGCGGACGTGCCATAGACTAGTGTCCACAGTTAACAAAAATATCATTTTTGAGTCAAACAAACAAAAAATAAATTCGAATTGGTATCGAAAGATATGTTTACTTATTTTTATTGTAGGATTTTTTCGACCGAGCAAAGATACTTTTTACAAATTTTTTAATATAATGTATAATATGCAAATTATGATCATAAATAGAATCAAAAATTCTCTCTGTCTTAAGAATTAATGAAAATGAAGTAATTTATTCTTTTTCTTAAAGAGAAAGGTTCGAAGTTTAGTAATTACTATATATTGCGATATTGGTGTCAGAATTACACCAGTATCGCAATATATTACATTAGTACTTACTATATATTGCGATACTGGAGTCAGTCACATAACAGACGTGCGCGTATGTTATCTCGTGGCATAATCTATACCAGCGAATACTTATTTTTTCGAGTATTGTTTACTATTTTATCTTCTGATATTTATTTCGTAATTGTATTATTATTATTTGTTAAGCCATTTCCATCTGCTTTTTGGAGAAATTGTTTTAAATTTTTTAGTATACCTATATATATAAAATAAGAAGATAGCTGCGCGCCGGAACGGCTTTCGTCTCGATTTACAAACTTAATAAACGGCTTAAATAAAAATCTAAAATCGGACGAAGAATTTATTGATATATCTAAGAATGAAAAATTTATCTAAAGTTTTCCTTGGACAATATGATTAAAAATTTAATTGTTTAATTATACACGCGGCCAAGCGACCCGAAACTGGCGACTGCAGCGCCGCGAAACGATAGGCTTTTTTCAGAAACGATTAATTATATATAACAGCGTTTTTTTGTCTTGGTGAAGCGTGGAATCTTAAATCGTGAGATTTTTTTCCTTCTCGGCTCTTTTTCACGCTTTATAAAATTTTATGAGTGCGTCAAGAAGCACCTACCAAATTAGAAAATTTCTAATTTTTCTAGAATTAAAAAATTTTTTTAATATCAGAATTTTTATTTTATTTTTGCGTAAGGAGAAGAATACCGCGCTTTCATTAAATTCACGACTGCGCGTTCCGGGCCGCACGTAAAAGCTTGTCGGGGCCACAGGTTTAGTAGCTGATCTACACAGTGACCATCTTTCTGTATAGTTACCGCCAGATATGGGAAGAGGACAGTCAGAAAGTGGCCTAGGGCGAAAATTATCAGAGGGCGCGAACATATAGTCACAATTTCGCGCACCAGCATAATTATATTTATCCGAAAATGCACTATTGTGTGTTAAATACATAATGTATTTTTGTAACGGATAGTACTTACCAGAAAGAGAGAAACTAGTGTCAATTAAATTATCATTATTTACACGATTGAATGACAGTCTGTTTAAACCAAATAAATATTTGTTTCCTTCACTTTTTCTCGCATTGGCGTATCGTCATGGCCAATACGCTTTATTTATTAATATTATTATTGTTTTCAACATAGATACTATTTTTTTTTCGTTATTTTCCAGTCTAGGTTAACTGTTTCCCAATCCGACCCTAATTTTTTGTATGTTTCTTAGTCACTATGCAGTGGCGGACTTTCGACTAGGCGCACCCTAGACGAAAGTTCCCTTACTTAGCATTAAAGCTTCTATCGAACAATGTTAAATTATGAAAAAGTTATTTTTTTATTTTGTTACATACTTGTATGTATTTTTCTAAAATTAAAAGAATTGATTTTCTAAAAAAAGTTTTATTTTAATAGGACCCCAATAATCTCTCAGGCCTCCAGCTCCCTTAAGGCAAAAGCCGCTACTGTCGCTATGTATCTGATCTGACGTGGATACATTCCCGATTCCAAATAATATATATGTATTATTAATGTACATCAGTGAACAGGACAGAGGCGCCATTTTCTAATGTTGTCTAGAATGACAAAATATGGAGATCCGGCGCTGCTTAGCCTCGTATTTTTTACTTTTTTATCAACAGATGCCGCCACGCTCCATTCTGGAAGAATACAATGTGACGGGGCGAAACAAGCTTTCCACAGGCTGTCCACCCTGCGGAGGGGTCAGCCGGATGGTGGAGGACGGGATCGACGGGACGGCCGGGCTCGGACCCCATGATAAATATTTTCGAGTGGTGGGACCCGAGATTCGAACCCTGGTCCTCCAGAGTGGAAAGCCGAAGCGTTTCCATGCCGGCACGTATTAATCCTTATCGGAGCCCGACGCATTATCGAATGACGGGGTACTCCACCCGAAATTGGCCGAATCGTCGCGTGTTAAAGCGATGACTCCCCATTTCGGAGGTCCGGGTTCGGTTTCGAAATTCACACCACCAATTTCTCTGGAGGAATCCGGCTCGGCCCGTCGAATCCTATTCTTCGATCTTACGGTTGAGCTGTTGGTGGGTGCGGGCCAAACGGTGATGGACTTTAAAAGTGGTCGCCAATAGATACGGTATATTCTACCCACGACACGACGGTTTAATTAAAACTAATCCTCGACCAGAGTAAGAATTTAAAAATATGTTAATCTATATACAAGGTTTTTCTATATTTATTACGTTCCTTTCCAATCCATCAGATTACTATGGGACGGGGCCAATTCCAACCACGAGCTGCACCCACACTGGTGAAGGGGACCGGATGGTAAAGAGCGGGAGGCTGGACCGAGACCAGGACCCCGAAAAACTTTTCGTTAAATCCGGACTCGAAACGCGAACCGAGTCCTCCTTACAATGTATAATTTTGTGCAATAAATAGTCTGTCTGTCTGCGTAGCGGGCCAACGCCTTACCAAGTGGCCGTCCAGCCGCCCTATATATAGTGTGTTTGCGATTAAACCGATACTACTCGGAGCCATATATAGCTCCATCTAACAACCGGAATAACACCAAATTCGTAGGGGGACTAATCGAGTGGCGGTTGAAGGATTACTTGAAAAACAAATAGTTCCAAAACACGTCGATAGGAGAAAATCTAGCGCTTCGATAGCCTAAGTAGCCGAGAATTTCCGCAAAACGCGGTTAAAACCTTCTAAGTAAAATGATCGGTTACCACAATGTCAGTGATTCGGGTTATAAAGGTGAGGGGAATTCAGAGAGACTTTTCGGTAACCAACTCGGCCCAAAATGTGACCTACGTTACTCCGAAGTCGCTTTACTTACAGTAGTCCGATACGGCAGTCGCTTGTGGTGAGTATCGTACCCGTCACCACCCGCGTAATAGTTTAACGCATCGAAATCCGCCATTCAAAAGTTTGAAGAAATAGGGTCATCTACAGTCGATGGTCGAAGGCGCGGGGTGACCCTGGCTAGTAGTAACGCGACAAATGAATTTCAATGTTTTGACTGTATGGAAAATCTGACGGAAAGTTTTCCACTTCTATTCATACAAGATCAGCCGCGTACAGTAACTTTAACACAAAGATTTTGGTTATGGCTCGGCATTGGCTCCGACATTTCTGGCCAAAATGGAAGTCGACGACGCTGAGCCACGGACTTTTGGCTGTGGGGTTTACTCCGAGTCCAAAGTCTATCTCGCCCGGGTCCAGAACTCGGCTACCTTCGAGGACAACACCGGAGGATCACGGGCCGTGACCAGCATTCCTGCAGACAGGTGACGTTCGGTGGTAGAGAATGATGCGTAAAGGAGATAGTTGGTGACGGGTGAGGAAAGCTTCCGCGAATTTTCGTCACCACTTGGGAAGACTGTCGTTATTTTCTTTAACGATGGCCGAGAGTTAAACGCGCTTTAAGCCGACCATATTCCACGGAGAGAAAACCGTACTATTTTCCAAAACTCCCGATTGTTACGTTAAGCGAGGAAACGTGGAAGAAAATAAAAAAGTGATAAAAGCCAGAATTGTCTCGATTTAAATCGGAAACTAGATTTCTTATCCGTACCACCACGAAATTAACCACTGGAAATTAAATCGGTGGCCGTAGTCGGCAAGATTGAAAAAATTACAAAAAAATTTTGCTGATTTACCTGTTTTTATTCCCTACAAAGGCACCTTTTAGGGAAATTAATCAGTGCTGTAGCAATAGCTACAGCACTGATTAATTATAAAAAAAAAATAAGAATTTTCACAAATTAAATAAGTTATTTAACCATCGGAAAACTTTGGGCTATTCTATGCAGATAAAGAAAAGGTCCTAGATGTTAAGTAGACAATACATTAAGACAATTCATGACGAAAAGCCTGTGAACCATTGAAATGTGAAAAATGAACATGCGGTGTATGTGGACTTGAGATTTGTTTGAAAGAAAACTGCTTTTACTTGTGGAGTACTGCATTCTGTTATTTGATTAAACTAAAACTGAATAGTTTAAATCCAAAATATCTTATTAAGAAAAGTAAAATCCACTTAGAAAATGCTTTTAATGATTTGGCATTCTATATACATTTTACTTGAAGTTTAATGAAGGATATATACTGTTCGAATTTAAACTTTTTGACTGACCGACAAAGATGATTTTCAAAGTTCTATATTTGATTTATTATTATTCATGTTGAAAAATGAATGAATATAATATAATTAATAGGATGTTTTACATACAAAACAATAAAAAAGTTAAATATTTGAGGATTCTACTAAGTTTCGGAATGGAACTTCATCATAAGTGAAAAAAATTACGTAACTTTGTAAAGGTAAGTTGTAGCTTATTTAAATTGATTTCGTTCGATTCGGAATGATATGTCTAAAATCCAATTATCTATAAAAGTTTTGCAGAAAATTGTAAAGAAATGTGATTTTGAGCACCAATTTTGGAGCCCCATAACTTGAGAACAGGGCTTTTGTCCTTCATGGGATCTTCACCAATGAACTCCAGAGCCTTTAATTAGGGGATAAGATAAAGGGGGGTTCGAAATTCCCCTGGGATTTTTAATACTGTCAGTACCCCAGCAAGATTTGCAAGGTGCATGTTGATTCACTTGTTAATGCAAGTAATTTTCGGAAAGTTATCGAATAGCCGAAAACATTTTCTAAATAAATTAGTTTTTAATCTCCTACGTTTATGCTTCAATTGATTTCAAGAATTTTCGGAAGGATAGAGGAAGAAGAAAAAAGATCATTTGCCGTTCGCGTTGTTTCATGCTGATCACATGTTGGTTGTGGAGAATTTTATGAATTTCTGAAATATTTTAGCGAATGGTCTAGTAACTGATTATTGAAATGATGTGTATTTATTTCGCTGCCTGAAATTAATATTTGAGTGTAAATATGACGTGATACTTTCGATGTGGTCGTTGTGTAAAGCACAACTCTCATACCATGTGGTACTTCCCCTATCCTGTTCTGAAAAATGTATTTTCTGGTGAATTTATGCAAGTGTTTTTTCCTTTTTTGGGGGAGAGAGGGTGTTGGCGATCAAAAAAATTTTTTTGGCTACTAGATTTTTTAAATTATTTCAGTCACTGTACACATTATCCTAAACTGCCAGAATAAAAACTGCAAGATTAGCCAAATCTTTCAAATTCTCCATATCATTCTTGGTTATATATTTAATTTTTGTCTTCAAATTATATTTAATAATTTTAAATATTTTTCATCTTTCTCTTATTTTACAACTTAGACTCAACAAACAAACACTTCACTGGAAGAAAAAATTCTTACTTTTTGAAAAATTTAAAATTAAAAAATGTTAATTCCACTGTTTATTAGTAATATTTTCAAAAGTAAATCTGAATTTTATGTAAACCCACTTTTTACCATTGAAAATTCAGCTTTCTTCAGTTATAGAAATACTTCTCTTTTTCTAAAATTTCAATTTTTCAATTTTAGATTTTAACATAAAATTTTAAAATTGATGGTTAAATGGTTTCAAACTGAAATGGATTAAATGGTTTTTAACTTATTATTTTAATGAAGTTTTAATAATTTTAAAATGTTTTTAAGATGTTGAACATTTTACAGGAATTTGATGATTATAGAGATGCAGATGATGCTGTTTATGAATTAAATGGAAAGGAATTACTTGGAGAAAGGTAATTACCCTTTAATTTAATTTACTGTATTCTTTCAAAATGGCTATATTATTTATTAATTTGGTCAGAGTTATTGTGCAAGTTGCCCGTGGTCCAGCTCAAAGAAACCGCCCATTTGGCTACAGGCGTCGTACCAATTGGATTGAAAAGTAAGCTGTATTGTTGTTTATTTTTCAGAGTATCTGTTGAACATGCACGGGGTCCACTTCGCGGAAGTGATCTCTGGGGCTATAGAAATCGAAACTGGAGGACACCTCCGCGGAGGCGGGCAGGAAAAGAAAAGTAATTTTTGTTCACCCATTCTGTCAGTAAATTTTTCAATTGTATCAACAACAATTTAATTTATATAATGTTGTTTTTACAGATATGGACCTCCTACCAGAACTGAATATCGTCTTATTGTAGAAAACTTGAGCAGTCGTGTAAGTTGGCAGGTAAGTAACAAATTTTTTTTCCTTTTTATTGATTTTTCTTAAATTGGAATTATAATTTATAGATATAGCATAATTTGCAAATTAATTCTTAAATGGATTAAGCATCATTTAGATTGTTAGACTATCATAAATGTTAACGTTGAAATAACAATTACAGTACTAGTTTGCACAGCCAGCAATAATGTCTTCAATAGATAGTTTTGTCCCTTTTTCATATTTTTCCATTTCAGTAATTCTTATAATTTCATCCTATATAAGGATTTTCTTAACTGATACTATCTTAATTAAAGGGGTGCTATCTTCAATTTCAAATAAATCATTTTGAAATAAATTTTATATATTAGTTAAATTTAAATAATCCTAGCTTTCCTACAAGAAATAAAAGAAGTTTAATTTATTTAAAATTAATTCTTGATATCTGATTGACAATGCACATACTACAAAAATGTATAACTATTGTGGGCTTTGAAGAATTCATTTTTTGCTTTTATAACAATAGTTTGAAAATCAGATATATCAATTGTTTTTCTATACAAAATATATTAAATTTTAGTTTTTCTTGTCATATTTAATTATTAATATATTATTTTTAGTTTTAATAATAATTTAGCCAATGAAGTTGGCTTATTTCATGCAGTTAGATAATTTTTATAATAATTTTTATTTGATAAAGTAATGGTCAAAAGTATTCTGTCATCAACAATTATTTTAATTATAGAAAAGTTTTTTCATTTAATTAAAATTGCAACTATTTTGAATATAAAATTGTGAATGAATTTTTTTTATATAAAATCCCAAAAAAAGTAGAATTATTATTCTACTGATCAAACTTTTTAAAATTTATATTTCCAGAATACTTTTGTCTAACGTTTAGTTAAATTTAAATAAAATGGTTTCTGATGAAATTAAAATTTTATTGGTATTTTAAATAATTGGAAACTTGTATACCAGATTTTTTTCTAATTTCAAGAATCAGAATAGTTGGTTGACAAGGGAGACCTAAAATTTTTATTAATTAATCTACAGTTTAGTTATACAGTAAGCTGCTAAGTTAACGTACTATTTTGATTATTAGCTAAATATTTGTAATGTCTCTTTCATACAAGTTTCCTAATGTGGCATTCACCATGGAGAAACCTTGAGGTTTTGTGATGTTCTGGGGTTGAAAGTATTGGCTATACTGCTTTCTACCTGCCGGAGGGTTGGAAATCTGGTTGAGAGCACATCTCCTTATCTTATAGGGCTTCTTGCCCACATCAAAAAGTTATCTGACTGGCTGGCTGACTGCTAATGTCAGAATGATGGTTAGTCAAGCCATTTGAAGATGTGATTTGAAGTTCCTGGCAACTTAAACAATCTACTACTCTTGCTACATTGATGCTGGTTGAAATCTTCACTGGCTGGCTGTGTTTTTGATGTGTACCTGAACCTCTTTGATGTTTGCATTCCTGATGATGATGATGATGATGATGGTGATGATGAACCCCTTTCAATAGGGAAAATTACTTTATTGTAGCAAGGTAAATACTTTGGGTGTAATTTTTTTGGGAGGACAATGCTTCAAAATTTCAAATTTTCCATCATGCACTTTTCATGTACAAATAAATTTTGTGAAATTTGTTTCACAAATAAATTTTGGCATTCATTAATAAATTAGAAAAAATATTTCAAGTGAAAAAGTGCACAAGGAAATATTTTAACCCTTTCCATATAACTGTTCTATTACTTATTCTATATACATATATAGAATAGGTAAATAATTTTATATTCATTTATTTTTATATGAAAATAAAATGGGAGTATAAATTAATCTGACAAAGCTTAAAGATATATGCTTATAACAGAATAAATTTAATTTCTTAAACTAATGTAAGTTAATAAAATTCAAGAGTTTATGCCTGTGGTTTGTAAATTCAGTTGTTTATTATTTAAAATATGTAGAATTGAATATTAAATTAGTTTTAAGAGCTAAAGTGAATACTATTATTAAATAATAAAAATGAATAAAATTTTTGATTTATTCATAATGAAGCATCTATTTCACATGGGTTGCAATAATGGAAATGGCTAATAATAACTGTCTGTATTTAAAATTAATTTATAATTGTAATGCAGGCCTGAAATCTTGAGCATGAAAAAATGCTACCAAAATTTTCTTTGTTTTAAACATAAATAAAAAACACATTTTAACTATTTTTATTTTCACAATGAAATGGTATATAACTTTCTCAATTTTTTTTCTTCATAAGATAATTTTTTAAATAAAATATAAAGTGCAGTTCATTGTAGCATTTTAAATTTTATACTCCCAAAGTAATATTGTTAACTTTTAAACTAAAATATAATACGTTAGATAATAAGAAAATAACGATAAATAATAAACTGCATAATAAAAAAAATAAGACAAGTCAAAGTCAACTTCCTCACAATGTGACTGTAGACTATACTTGGGATGTCGATAAATTCCAAAGAACAAGATTTCTGAAGATGGGAACAGGGAAATCTCGTATCCAGGGAAAGATGGCTTGCTAATCTCACGAAAAATCAATGAACTAAGGTTGAAGAAGATACATGATAGAACAACCAGTGATTAAAGAGATCGTTGTAGCACCAGTGAACTACTAGGCTGGGAACAGACAAAGTGGTAGAGCTACGCTGTGGAATCAAACGAATTTGGCAGTCGTGAACAATTATATCTGGAAATCGTGGAAGAAGCCTCGATCGAGGACACATCAGCTCTTAAATATCCTTGACCCTTTTTAACCCTTATTCCTGTGCTGAGAACCAAAATGTTTATTTCTCGAACATTCATTGAGTCAGGTGTCCCATTCGCGACTATTTGGCAGACACCTGATGTAAACATTCTTAGCGATTTATTGTTGTTGTGGACAAAGTTTGCGAGCTGATCAAAATACCATCTATAATGTCGTTGTATTTCTTTGAAGTTGTTTGACAGAACTCCCTTTTTTTCTTTCTTTTCTCCCTTGTTTGACCTATATATGACCTGCGAAGATGAGGAGGGGATAAATCAAACTCCAATTCCCCAAAATTCATTATATCTAAGAACCTGACAACATCCAGACATGTATGAATTATTTTGCATATGCATTTTATATGATATCTATTTCACCTAATTCTCCTTTTTTATTCTAATTTTAAAACTCTGCAATACAAACAGAAAAGAATATCTGAAATTTCAATACAATATTTATAAAAATATCTTTTTAGCTCAAATATATGAAAAACATCAATAAAAATAGAAACTCTTATATTTGAATTTAAAAATAAAAATCAGTTTATATGACAATCTTTGTATTTTTGTTAAATCCAAGGACCACAGTCAAAAGTATAAGAATATATTTTTCTTCTCATCTTACTACACTCTTTATATTTAATACTAATGTAAATAAGATTCCTAAGCAGGAGTTAGATGAAACTATCTCGAGGAAAGTTTTTAATTCAAAAGAACCTAAGTAGTCTTACAACACCATTGATCTGTATTTTTCCAAATGTAATTTTGAGTCTGTTTTCTTAACTTGCTTTCTACTAGGAACATATTTCTTTAATATTAGTTTCCATAGTTATATGTTAGTACTATTCCCTGATTAAGTATAGTAGTAGCTTCCATACAATAATGTATTTCCATTTGATACTTTTTTACTATATGGTTCTATAGTCCCATAAAACTTCAGGAAATAAGAGAGATTACCACTTTGTTATTCTCCCATATGAGTGGGAAGGCTATTATCATCTCTTTGTCTTGTGTTTTAAAGAAATCATTCTCAGCATTTCATTTTTTCCTTATCACAATATCATTTACTCTCTTGTCGATGGGGCAGAATTCATCTACCGTAATCTTCATGTTATAAGAGATGACTGGAAGATGTATCTTTCTTCCATTAGTGGCTTGTCTAGTAGAATTCTTTCCGTTACACTTTTCACTTTGGCCTTCATTCTTCATAGAATTATTAAATCTTTGAATTCAGTGTCTCTTTCAATAAATATAAAACACCATTCAATCTTCTGTATAATGTCTTATTCTTTCATTTGGGTACAACCAGAATTCCTTTAGTTACAAGAAGGGAATTCAAGCATGAATCCCCAATGAATGTTGTTCCTTTCATGATATGGATGTAGAGTTGGCATTTCTGGAGAATATGTAAGAATAGTTTTGTCACCCAGAAAATATTTTATTTTTGCATATACACACAAATTATGAAAGAGCATTTTAACTGATATATCTCCATATTGAGATATAACAGTAATTTATAATTATGAAAATATAAATTGAGAATTATTTTAGTCACTATAGAATATAATTTTAAATATTTTATGCAAATGTTTTTAATGATTTTTAATTAAAACTAATGAGTATTTATTGAATAATGATTATAAACAACGGTATCAATTTCCTAAAAAGTACTTTCGTTAATAAAATAAAAAAAAATTTTTTAAATACTAGCAATTCATTTTGTGAGAAATTGAAAACCAGTCTAGGTTTTCTATAAAACTAGTTCTAGGATTTTGTTTTTATAATGATTTCTACAAATATTAATTTTCTCATTAATTTTGCAAAATTTATGAAAAATTAAAAAATAGTACCATTTCAATTGTATATAAAAATTTTATTAATATCTTATCTTTTAAAGAATCATATCATCATCTGTATTGCCCATCGTCATTTTGTTTTAATAAATTTTATAATTAACATGTTAATTTTCATTAGAAAATAAAATTATTATAAATGACAATAATATTGCATATTGATATACTTGCTATTATAAATAGCAAACAGTATTTATTTTTTAGCTTTCATGATAATCTGCGTACAACCTTCAAAAGATATTATCATTTCCTTAATGTAATTTGTTACATTATATAATTATTTCTTTAATTGTTTTAAGTGAATTTCATAATTGTTTATAAATCTCAATTTTAAATTTTATTGGTGGTCTTTATAAAGTACAAAATGTATGAATTTTATAGAATAATAAACACTTAAAATATGACACATTTACAAATAACACATTACTAATAGATATATAAGAATCTGCTGAAATAATTTTCTTTTTAATTCATTTATGCATATATTTGCATATAAACTTTTGTGTGTCTTAAGTCAAATTTATCTAATAAACTCAATTTGTTTTTGTATATGCTCTAGTGAGTTGTGATTTTCTGGATCTGTACTGCACAATTAGTAGTTAATTTACACTGAAGGGCAAAAGTTGCAATACAAGAAAAATTTAAATGATATTTGTGGAAATTTTATCAGCTTGAACATTTGTTATTATTTTATTCAAATATACACACAAATTAAGGTTTCAGTATGTTTTTTAACAATTCAAAAGCTAAATTTTAAAATGATCAATGTGATTTAAGAAAATTCATGATTAACCTTTTATTAAGAAATATGATCACTTTAAAATAGTTTTCATAGCTTTTTTTCATACTGGCAAAAAGGTTGTCAAATAATTCTGAGGATATTAATGACCATTCACACAAGGGCAGTATAAGCTCAAAAAGACTTCCAAGAGAAAAAATGAGAACAGTAATCTATCTTCTAAGATCATCCCATGCATGCTCAATTGGGTTTAGGTCAAATTGATTGGTCAATCCTTTCAACTAGTTCCTGTTTATCATGATATTAGTTCACAAAGTGATTATTATGTGGGAGAGCATTATGATCTACCAATGTGAATCCTGAACTCACTGCACCTACAAATGAAAGAACATATGATTCAAGATATCTCTTTCAAAGTATCTGTTTCCCTGAAAGATGTGGAGATTGGTTCAGCCATTAATGGTGATTCCTACCACACCAATAGACTTCTACCTCTAAAATCATCAATTTTTCTAATGTTTGATGACTGATATCTTATACCAAGTTATTGCCAGATCCATATAAAAATGTCTAGAATCAGATTACAGTTTGGTTTCAGCTGTGACTAGAACTTTACATATTATCCCAAGTGATGTGTTGACAACATTAGTTCAAATGCATTCTTTTCTGAATTTGGGACAGAAATAAACTGATCTCCTAGCTTAAATTTATTAATCCTTTTAGTCAAAAAATTGAAATTTTCTTCCAGATGTTTCAGTTTGAATAGGACATATTCTATGAAACTTATATTATTTGCAAGTAGTAATCATCTTGAGAACTTGTGGCACAATGAAATCCTTCAGCAGACTTACAGACTGTGCCCTTTGTATCATAAAATGGTTTCCATAGCTTTGATATCACCATTCTTGACATGTTCAATTTCTGGTTGTCAAACCTTTCAACTAAATAATAGCATGCAGTTACAGAGAATCGGTTAATAAATATGACAAAAAATGATATTTTGAAAATTTATTTTTCGATATAAATAAAAATAAGGGCATCAGACCCTGTCAATACGTACATGACAATTGGAGTTGTAGCAGGTCATTGGCCTGTCATGTACGTATTGACAACTGAGTGCAAAGGGTTAAGCATTTTTTAAGATTTGGCTATTTCAGAATTACAGATAAAAGTTCCAGAAATGAAAAACAATCAGATCCCTTATACCACAACTTTTATAACTTGAGATGTGAATATTACCAATAATGGAAAATGTTAAAAACATTATTTTCAGATTTAATATTTTAAAAAAATCTTAGGAAAGGTGAAAGTGTTAGTAAAAAAACTTAGTAGATTTGTAACTTTTGTTCTACAGTGTACTTTAAATTTTATAAAAAAATACTGTCTCAATATACTGAGCCTTCATTTACAATATTTAAATGACTTCTTAAATAATAGTTTTTTATAAAGCATGCTTCTCAAAGTCTTAATTTTTCTAATATCTTTATAATACCATTATATATCTTAATTTATATGGCTTGTTTATATTCATCAAAATGTTAAAAAGGATAGTCTATTTCTCTTAAAAAATAAATAGTGCCATCATACTTAACATTCAAATAAAAGCCTTGTAGAATTCAACCAAGTTATAAAAATCTTTTGAATGGAATTCTATTTATTCAAATGGACATTTGAATTAGTATACTGTATTAAACGAAATCCAATCTTCTAATCATGTATTTATTTCCCAGAAAATTATCTTCTGGATCTATTAAGGAGATTGTTTACTAGTTTCTGGATATTGAATTTATTTTAACAGTGAAGAATGTCTAAAGTTTCAGACAAGATTTTGTACTGTCAAACATGAGAAATTATTTCTAAGCTGAATTTTTCTATAAAGAAGCAAAACATGGTGTTCCATTGATTTAACTTGGGAATTTAGTTGCCTTCTGCAACTGATCTCAAGTGTACTATGAGTGGTATTTCTAAACAATGTTTTAATGAAAAATAAAAATATACCAAAAATTTTATTTTGTTTAATAAACTTTGTCGTTTCCAGTCAGAAACAGATTCTGATGACTGTTTTGTGATCAGAAAACAATAAACAAATTTTATTTCACAGAAAATGCATTTCCAACTTTCAATAGAATACTTGAGAAAAATTTTGGAAGACAGGATTTACTGAAACCAAAAAAAAAAAGCAATTTACAAAGGATTATTAGATATTTAGAATTCAAATGGATTAAATGTCATTCTAATTGTTGCATATTGAAAAAAGAAATGATGTAGTGTTCAAAGGAATTCATTTTATTAGTAAAATACATCAGCATATATATAAAGGTCACTCAATAGTGTACATGAATAAAACTTGGTTAAATAGCATTCATACTGTGCTTGACAGCCTTCTTATTCATTCAATGTGAATCATCATTCCATTTTATCCCAGAAAATAGGGATACAGTAGGTCCTCAACATTCGTGGATTCGCTTATTCGCGGCTGACTTGTACAGCTTTTCGGCATTCGCGCTTTGCTTATTCGCGGAAAAGGTTTTCCCCATTCGAGGGAGAAATTTTTTAATAAAAATTTCAGTATACAGTACGATATAGTATTTATTTATATTAATATCACAATTTATTCTATTAGAAACACAAAAAGCTTTATTTAACCACAAGATCCTTAGACGCACAGTTCAAAAAAATTTGCCAAATTACTGTAGTTTTTGCAGTATCAATTTTTTAAGTCACACTAATCGAATTCGTGCTAATCGAGGCCTATCTGTATTATTATTATTAAAATTATTGCCATTATTGATCATATTGAACTTACAATATTTCAATCTAAGATGAGACTATCAAAACATAATCCCATTAAAGTAGAGAAACCTATAGAAAATTTGATATTATTCACTATTTGTTGATGATAAAAGGCAAACTCTCAGTATAGAGACTATGGTATATATTTATCAAAAAAGTTTTGGAAATACTTTTGTATTCTACAATAATTATTATATATACTGTATATAGTAATATTTTATATACAGTATATTATAATGCATTTAAATAATAAATGATTATCAATATTTAAACTTATAACAGCTAATAACTTCCATTATGTTTTTTCTTCTTCTTACTAGTTTGAATATTTTTAAGCAATAAATATATGCTAATATGCATCTGCTGAAATATTTAAAATTATTACTTTGAAAATAAGATTAATAAAAAGTTCTAAATTAATATAAATAATGATGATAATATTGATTTCCTTAATTGCAGATTTTGATTCCTATAATTTTCTCTGTTATAAACTTGTAATGGGTAACAATCATTCATTCAGCTTAAGCAAGCAAATGCAAAGTGAAATACAATTATTATTATTCTGAAAGATGTTCAAATTATTTATCTTATATTTGATTTCAGTAAAATGATTTATCTGACATTATTTCTGAATTTTGAAGACAGATTTACATTTAAGATTTTTGTTTCTGGGTGGATATCAACATCATGATGCCTAATATAAAGCTTATATTTTTCAATTCTTTTAAAAATAAATAACAACATTTTTAATAATATAATTTATTTTTGTCTTACCTATATTATACTTATAGGAGCAAGAAGTTTTTCTATTAAAAATTTTTTGCAGAAATTCATTAGTTTAGAAAAAATTGGAAATGAATTTAATGGTTTTATACTTCAAAGTTAACACTGAATCATTTTTTATAACTTAACATAAAATTTAAAAAGAAATAATAAAATTTTTCCATTTATGTGATGAATTTTGTAATTACTGACTTATTACTGAGTTAAATCTTGCAATTAAAGAAATCAATTTAAATTGAATAATAATAGCATATTATGAATAAATTTATCTTATTAGTGTGATTATATATCAATAAAAATTATTTTATTAAATAATAATAAATTTTTACAGCATGCTTGTTTTAATATATACCAGTCAATAATTTTTAACTCAAAATTCACAAAATTTTAATAATTGTTTTTGTTGTTATAATGAACTAAAATATATTTCATTTTTTATATACAAATTCCAAATTTTTTCAACTTTAATTTTCAATGATTGAATATGGAGGAAATTTTTAATGTAATAGAAAAAATATGTTAATATGTAATTATTTAAAGAAATCAATTTTTTATAATAAAGAATTTGTATTTTTAGATATAACCCAACTGTAGATACCAACAAAATTTTGAATAAAAACAAAATTCATTCATTACATCACATTTATAATTTTTTTAAATATTAATAAAAATTTTTAAAAGATATTTATAATTGATAATTATTAATGTTAAAATATATATAACCAATAAAAATTTCTGATTCTAGATGGCCTTATAGTTTCAACCTAACTAGGGGAAATATTCATCAAATTCATCTAAACCAGCCACATCTTACCCGTAGTGTAATGTTTCTGAATTAAACTGTAATTTTAATAATTATTTTTAATTTGTGCGATGGTTTCATCATCTGTTCGATTAATAATTATTTATTTAAATATTTACCTTAGCCCAAATTTAAATATTAATTATTAATCCAACAAATGGTGGCATCATAGCATAAATTAATAATAATTATAAAATTCAGAGAGCTTTTTTCAGTTTATTTAATAAACTTTATTTTTCTGCCTAAATTGTGCTAATTGGTTTGTATAATTAATAATAATTATTAAAAATATAGTTTAATTCAGAAATATTATAGCTAGGAGTAAAATTTAGCTGTTTTAGATTATTTGATTTCAAGAATGTTCATGTACACAGGTTCTTTACAAATTAATTCATTCCTAGAATGCACTTATAAAATAAGAACTTGTAAGGTGGTATTTATTTCCCATAAACATAATGTTAAAAACAGATTTTTGTTTTCAACAATAAAATTTGATAATAATAATATTAAATAATGATCAACAAAACCAATAATTTATAATTAACTAATGATTTATCTATCTAAAGAAATGAAAATGTAATCTTTAAAATCAAGTAAATTATTATAATGGAGAAATTGTCATACAAATTTTAAAAGAATATTTGTCATACAAATCTTAAAAGAATTTTTATTTATCATTATCATTGATAGATGAGTAGATGACCTTTTATACAAATGAACTATTACTTTAAGCAAAATCTGGGAATGAAAGTTATATGCTTAATTATCTGATGAAATCATGCTGGCCAGAAGGCATATTACATCTGTCATTTTGATTTTTCTGAATTTGTAGCAGATGAAAGAATGTCTGCTAAAAACCAGTAATACTATATTGGTTAGCTATGAACATGGTTTGATATGCTTTATTTATGAATATTTAAAAATATATTATTTATTTATAATAATTAATGCTCATATTTTTGATTTTCTTGATATTTCATATTTGATAAAAGAACTATTAAACTTGGGAATTTGGAAAGCAAAATATAACTGTATTTTGAATAATTGAGGGATTGATGATTTTCTTTTTCCAAAATTTGCCTTTAATTACAGCAAACAATGAAGTTAAATTATATAGTTTGAGTTTTAATAAAGTATTTATAAGAATACTATTAAAAAAAAGCTAATTAGAAAGAATATATGAGAACAGAATCCCAAGATGTAGTATGTCCTCATGTCTCTATTCTCTAAAGTCTGATCATTTAGTCTGGATTGCCTAACTAATTAAGAAATACTGTTAATACCTAACTGTTTTTTAATATCATAATTATAAGTATCATTCATATTAAAAAAATGTTTGTGTATACATATAATACAGACTAATCTACAAGAGAATTGAAATCATTGATTGTTCAAATCAATGATTCCAATTCTCTTTTAGATATTTTTTTTTATACAAACCTAAAATATTTGCTAATCTCAAATATCCTGATAAATATAATAATGGTAAAAGTTTACTGGTATATTTTAAAACTTAACATCTTATATATAAATATAGCATCTGTTAATAATAATAATCACAATAATAATTTAAATTAGCACATTCACTGCCAAAATTGATTTAAACTGATCTAATAGTTTTTACCAAACTTCAAGGGAATTACTCCAATTGAACCTAATACTTGTCAAATTTTAATTCCTTGATATATTTTAATGGTAATTTTAATAATTTGAAATAATTTACATTAATTTTAGCATTATCTCTTATTAATTATTTCAATTTATAGATGGTGCCACTCTTTGATTTAATCATTAGTATATTTATTAATTATGAAATAGCACTAAAATTAGTCTAAATTATTTCAAATTATTAAAATTTCCATTAAAATATATCAAGGGAACAAAATTTGGCAAGTATTAGGTTCAACTAATAGATTTTATATAGATTAATTTAAATTATGATAATTTAATTTTTTAATTTAAATTACAATGATACTGATAAATGATGATAATAGTCATCATTTAATTTTTATAAATATGAACTAAATTTATTTTGGCAATAAATGCATTAAGCATGCAATCCAATAATAAATCTAGCATGCCATATTTAATATTTCTTCATTCAAATTAATTAGTCAAATTGATTAATCACATGCAAATGCTGCATTATATTTCTCTGTATTGGTGATGATTTATTTCAAAGACCAATTTAATGGTGCTTACCTGAAAAGCACCAACATTTGAGAAATCCCACATCATTACGAGTAAAAGAAACTAATTGGGGAAAAAATATAAAATATTATATGAAAAGTATTTACAAAAACTTGAGAACTGATGATTTCCACAATTTTCAAAAATTACCCTTAATTGTAACAAATGAAGAAGCTAAATTATATAATTTTAATAATAAAGTATTTTTAAGAGAGTAAATATTAGGAAAATTTTTATAATTAAAATAAACAAAAATTAATTTTGCAATTAATGTTAAGAAACCATTTGTCACATGGCATAATATATGATCGGACCTAAATAATTCATCCCCATCATTTATTTTATTATCTATAATTTTTCTTTTTTTTGAAAAAATTTGTTTCAATATGTATTAATGAAATATTATATAAAATGAAATGCAAATTTCAAACATACAGCATGTATCTAATCAATTATATAATTTTTATCTATATCTATCCACATTTATTACATACTTGCATAATTTTTTCCTCAATAAACTTAACAGAGATAAATTAAAATCACCAAAATAATTTCAAGCAATATTCATAAAGCTTGACATTTAATATGCTGTACATAACTGATTAATATAGTAATTATTATGAAGTGTATTGTGCTTTGTGATTTTATATTTATAAGGAAAAATAAATTTCTGTAATTAGGTCACTGTTTAGTCTCATTTTTGACAAATTATCAAAGGATCTGAAAATTCCCCATTCAAATATACTTGCAATTCAATATATTTAAATACAATTGTTTTGTAGTTATGTTATTAAATCTACTATAATTCATACTGATCTTATTCTATAACAATAACCAAGATTATGACAGTTTATTCTTAAACTTTTGTGAAAAAAAGCAAATCTAATTTTTATTTGGATCCTGAAAAATTTGATGATTATAATAGTGGCATTGGAAAATAATTCAAGTATTATACTTTTTATTTGATAATATATTTGGAAATGCAAATACAAATAGTCTGTACTTACGACAGAGTTTGGTTCCAAGAATTTTCTAACCACACTGTCATAAATCAGAAATGGTTGGAAGTCAAAAATTCCCAAAATTTATGGATTGTCCATTACCAAAATTTATTATTACATGTCACTTTATTGTAATGAACACAAAAAACACAAGAATCAGAAACAAAAGAATCTTTTCTATACATTAGGCCATTGAGTCAGGGAATTCAACCCAGATCAATTGCATTGACCAATAACAGAATTTATTGATGACATTGCTGTCATAAATACGAGTTGGTTATATATCAAGGTCATCATAAGTTGAGAACTACCAGTATATTAAAAATACATGAACTGCATACTTCTTTTGGAAAATATATATTTTTGAATCTAAAAATGACTTCCAAAAGTTTTTTTTTGGTAAAATATATATTAAAAATTACATAATTTTATAAAGAGTAAATTAAATTCAATACACACTGATTATAATATAATGAATTATAAAAGAAATACAAATGTTTATGCAGATCTCAATACAATTATATTTATTTAATTAATTTATTGGAAAGAAATTTATTTATACTGTATAAAAGAAATTTTTGCAATTATATTTATGAATTTTTCAAAAAACAATTAAACGTAATTAACTTTTTTATTATTAACAATATATAATTAGGCTTATAATAATTGTATGATTCACAGCATTCAAAATCAATATATTTCTATGATCACGGCTGGGGTGTCGGTTTCAGCAATAACTTTCTCATTGCTCATAAGTTTTAAATTTAAAAAATGTATTAAATAATTATTTTCTTTTTGGTGAATAAATAATTTTTTCAGTAATAAATATTGAATAAAAATGTGTTTTAAAAAAATCATTTGTGCGTGTTTACTGCCAGAGGTGTCGATGTCAACAAAAAAAAAAAATGTAGGTGTTGGTGTCCACACATTTTCCTGCCAACACTTCAGCCCTGTCTATGATACAAGTTTCTAATTGTTTTATCTTCAATCTATACCAAAATAAAAGTTCAGATTTTTGATCAAAAATTACATTATTATACTTTCACTTAATGAAATCCTTAAAGCAATATTAGAAATTATGCCTAATAATAGGGATGAATGTTCATACTAATACAATAAATTAACAAAAAATATTAAAAGAATTTTAAAAAAATTTAAAATTCTTTTAAACAAACTCTTCACACTTAACAAAATGCTATAAACAAAAATAAAAAATACTTAAGGAAATATTAATAGTGCTGTACATCACGATTAGTTGTACAGAATTATAGCAATTATATTTTTTATTAAAGATTGATTGAAAGTTTTTATTCATTATTTTAAATAAATTTAACTTATGTAATTTATTTTAGGTGAATAGTTCCATAATATTAAAATCCAAAGTGTAATCATTGATATTTAAAAATATAACTTGAAATTTTCATTTAAATATATTTAAAAATTTGCTGCTATTTTTAATAAAAAATTTTATTTTTAAGTATGAAAAAAATATTAATGAAGATAACAAACAGCATATCTGTGCCTTTCAAACTCATGAGGTTATTTCAATATAGCAACAGATGACAAATATGATGACAGTTTTTCAAATTCAAAATAGTGGATTCCATATGGCAGTATAAAATTCAATATATATTTTAATTTAGTCTGATTTTATTGTATTGTTGGCCAGATTGGCCAATTGAAAAACTATCAGATCCACTGAGGCAATCTAATTGGTCCCACAGAGTGGCTTTACACCATGATGACCTAGAACCAAATATGGAACCATCTCTTGGAAATATTTGGTGGTCTGAATCCAGGCTATCAATGGTCATCATCAGCAGTCTGTCCCCAGTGATATAAGTAACTTATACTCAATTCATCTACTTAATATTCATTAATTGAGAAGTAATATCATTTGTTGACAAAAAATATACAGCAATCAAGCTGCTATATCATCTGAATAGATATGACTCAATTCTACATAGTGTTGTAGAATAAGTTTATATACTTGTATATATTAAAGAAATGAGATAGTGGATCATGAATTAACCTGTTAAGTGCCTTTGCCATGAATAGACGCCATGTGCAAACAACAATTGTGCACCAACCACAAGCCTTTGCTGTGATTACACGTCAAGATTGTGGAACGTTTTTAATAAATTAATTTCCGCTTATCTAGAAATGATTTTTGAAATTTGATTTATGCATATTTTATACACTTATTATTACTTTCGAACATTGACTGATAAAAATTTTTGCATGTTTTTTGTTTATTTATTTTTTCCTCCTTATTTGGTGTATTAAAACTGTTTTAATCCACATAATTTCAGTCTAAATTCTTATAAAATGATTTATTTTATTCAAAAATTGTTTTTAGTTGCCGTTTTTTTGTCGAAAAGTACTTTTTCCACGATCTATAGACATCACATCATGCGGAAAAAAATCTGCGCCCCTTCCGTATATAGACATCAAGGATGTGGAATTTTTTTTAAAAATTAATTTCTTTGTATTTTAGTCTTATTATTACTATCAAATGCCGATTGTTGAGATTTTTTGCTTGTTTTTTTTTTATTTATTTATTTCTTGCTTCTTATAAGATATATTGAAAATATTCTGAATCTACATAAATTCAATCTAAATTCTTAAAAAATGTTTTATTTTATTCTAAAAATATTTGTTTTTGTTGGACTGTCCTGCTTTCAGTATCAAGTTATAAAATCCATATGTGTACTAATTGACTTTACAGAACAATCCTCCCCTACTAACTGTTTCTTATTCACCGTCGCCTTTCTTTTTTTTTTAAATTGGACTATCCCAATATTCTAACTTATTGCTTTCCTATATTATTTCTTTGTCTTAGAAAACTAGAGAACTAACTTTGTGCACTGGTCTTCAGTTTGGTAAGGTCACATATTTTTCTGCTCCGTTTTCTTTGTTCGAAACGATCTGATTTCCAAATATATTCCTGATTTCAATTCAATTTTTTACAATTTTTTTATAAAACGTATATACATTTTATGTATTTATAATATATTCCTGTTCAAATTTATTAATAGGAAATTTGATAAAACATTTTAAAAATAAATTTGTTAAATAAGTGAAACTTAACAAAATATCTTCATAACCTTTTGTTGACTTCAAGTTGACCTTATCAATTTAAATAGCTTTGTTGGTCAACTATGCAGAACTGAACTACAAAAATATCCAGTTCGATATTGGAAGTCAAATATAAATTATAGTAAGACTTCAATGAAAATAATGGATTATAATTTAAAAATTACAAGAGAAAAATTAAAGAAATTAAATAATTCAATTAAAAATGGATATATTTATATTAATCCTAAATATTGTATTATTGATTCAAATTTATGGATATTTATAAAAAAGAACTAAGAAAATAGAAAAAAATAGATAATGTCGGAATAATGTAAACAATATTCCGACATTTTAAATGTGCGTGGCACACAAGAAATTAGATCACTGGCTAGCAACTATATCATCAATTTCTTCCCGGGAAATTTCTGTGCCACGTACTAACATAGAACTAACTACTATTGGTTGTATAGGTATTTTCTGAACCAATAAAGTAAATCATCATAAAGTATAACTGTATCTGTGTAAAGGGGATGGATTTATACTTCTCAACAAATTTCTCAGAAAAAATACTATATTTTTATAAAATAAAATAAAAAATAATAACAATATGTAGAAAAACAATATCAGATAGTATAAATAATTGCTTATAACTGATAATTTCTATAAATTTATGCATATTTTGTATGCAAATATAACACAATAATCCAGCTAAAATAATTTGCATATGTTAAATTAGAAAAACAATTTTACATCAAAATATGGATCAATTTTAATTGTTCATGGCTTGTTTTCTTCAGGAGAGATATGGGTATCTAATAAAAGCAATAATTTCAATGGATGGTTAAAAAATCACACAAGACAAACATATAAACTTGCACCTAATATAGGCAATGAATACTTTGGCGAATAAAGAAATTTAAAAAAAATAATTAAATAGTAAAAGAGACACACCAGAATCTTTATAAACCACAAAAATTTCAGAATTTTTTGACAAAAAATAAGCAAGTTATGAATTTTTTATATTTATGAATAGTAATTAGGCTTAATTATAAAAAACAGCTGGCCTGTTGCTTTCATGCTGAAATTGATTATGGTTGGCACTGAACAGGTTAAACTAAATTATATAAAAGTTTAATTATGAGATTTTATTAAAGAAGTATATAATATACTTACTTGCATTAGATAACCATGATGGAGATGGTTTTTTTACATCCCTTTTAGGGTGACATTTTTCATCTAAAGAGTAAAGCAATTTGATTATTCTAATATTCCAATTTCAAATTATAATTAAAAATTTTTAATAAATATATATTTAATATAAATCAAAAATGAAAATTGATATTTCTTTGGAATACTGACTATGAAATATATTAAAAATAGTGCTAATTTTCTATAAATTTAACAATTTGTTCTGCTCTTTAAAATATGCCCTCTTCAAGTTTTAAAACTGTTTTAATTAATTTGAACTCTCAAGGGGTCTACTGCCCATAAAATAATACAAACAATGCAATAAGCACTTTAAGCAGGAAGATAAAATCTTATTATTTGCTTTTATTCAATAATAACAATTTTTTAAGAACTAATTCCAATTCATAACTGTTTAATTTTATAATGCATAACTAGCTGAAACCAGCAAATTTTTGCAGTTATAAACATTTTAGATATTTTAATAAAAGTCTGCTACAATTAAACCTCTTTATAAACAGGATTTTGTGTTTGAGTTTGTCCAAAAACTTTGACACAATTAAAACTTTTCACCCTTGAAAAGGCAACATATAATTGCCTGTTAGTAAAAACTGGGGGAGGAATGTAATCCTGGTTCTATTAAATGACTATCTGTTTTTGTTGTTCATTTTTCTTTTTGCTGTAAGATAATTCCACAGTAGAAGCATTCACAAAGCATTGCACCCTGTATACTCTCCAATGAAGAGCCTCAAGAACACGTTGCCAGATCTGAATTGCTGAAAGTAGCGACTGAAGGACTCAAATCTATGGAAGGGCTATGAGACAGCAATTAAAAACAGAAATTTAAAAAGAAGTTATATGACAAATTAAAAATGAAAATCATGTGCAAAAAGTTCCTAAATTAAATAACAAGTATAATTGTAAAATTTTTACAAAATTCTAAAAATTAAAATAAACTTTGTTGCTATGGCAACAATGGAAATGCAGTTTCTTCAGATGTAATGACAGTTGCAATCTCTAATGAAAAGAATCAGGAAATATGATTTAGCTGTTCTTACGTTTTAAGCGAATTTCAGATTTATAATATACAGGGTGAATCTGAAAAATTGGGCAAAACTTTATGGGGTGATAGAATGCAGCTATAAGAGCAATATTTGTCAGAGAATGTATGGTCAGAACACAAGCGGTGAGAAGTAAAAAGTAGAGTCACATGTAAAGAATTAACACAAGAATGAGAGGAGATACTTTAGAAAACATTTTAATAACAGGAATGTAATTGATGTACATGCTCAAAGAAATTGCTCAAAAGTGCTTCCGCCAGCTGTAGTGCAGGCTTCACACCTGCTGGCGATATTCAGGAAATGTGTCTTTGCAAATGTGCATCAGTCCCAATCCCGTAGGTGTGAAGCCTGCATTACAGCTGGCGGAAGCACTTTTGAGCAATTCCTTTGAGCACGTACATCAATTACATTCCTGTTATTAAAATGTTTTCTGAAGTATCTCCTCTCATTCTTGTGTTAATTCTTTACACATGACTCTATCTTTTACTTCTCACTGCTTGCATTCTGACCATACATTCTCTGACGAATATTGCTCATATAGCTGCGTTCTATCATCCCGTAAACTTTTGTCCAGTTTTTCGGATTCACCCTGTATATATATAGATAGGCCTTGATTAGTGCAAATAATGGGTTCCACGAATTTCTCACATTATTCGAAGTATTAACTATATGTAAAATATGGTAATTGGTTCTTGCTTTGCGAGATTCTGCCATTAGCCAACCTCATGATGAATAACCATAATACTAACTGATTATATTTATTTTCATATTTTACATTGTTGCTCATCATCTAAATTAATAACTTACTAGAAATTGCATCTCATATCATCATCAAACCAACCGCCAAATCAAAACCAAACTATCAAATCGAAAGCGGAAGTTGAGTGCCGGTTTTATGTCACTCAATCACATCCATTTTTTGCTATAGCGTAATCACTAACCTCTACTTTTTTCGTTTCCTGTTTTATCATCAAACGTGATCTTGCTTTTTTATCCATTGATACTTTTTAAAAGAGAAAATTCTGTACTATACTGTATGTATATGATGATTATAGTTTCCATTTCGATACTTTTTAAAAGAGAAAATTCTGTACTATACTGTATATTTTGATACTTTTTAAAAGAGAAAATTCTGTACTATACTGTATGTATTTGATAACAAAGCTGAATAATAATAATGTTAAATAGCTGATGGCAAAAAAGCCCATCTTTCTGGTGTTTAATTTAACCCCTTCAAAGCCAAGTGACTATTCTTGGACTTCTCCTTATCCAGTTTTACTAAGTAAGTGACTGTTCTTGGACTGCTCCTCGTCTGGTTTTATTAACTGAAAATTATGTGACTGTTCATGGACTGCTCCTCGTCCGGTTTTACTAACCGAAAATTAACTATTGTTCTTGGACTGCTCCTTGTCCAGTTTTACTAACCAAAAATTAACGAAATTTGTTAATTGACATCATAAAAGGAGGCAGAGCTTTGTTAGTAAGAATGCTTGTCCGGTTTTACTAACCGAAAATTAACATTAATTTGTTAATTGACATCGTAAAAGGGGATGGACATTTGTTAGTAAGACTGGTCTATGCTTACAACTTAAAAGGAGACGGACACTTATTACTAAGACTGGTCTATGCTTACAACTCGCATTAATCGAATATTTGCTCGTAAAGACTGGTCTATGCTTACAACTCGCATTAATCGAATATTTGCTCGCAGTAACTGTTTGTTAATTGACATCATAAAAGGGGACGGACATTTGTTAGTAAGACATTTGTTAATTGACATCATAAAAGGAGATGGATCTTTGTTAATAAGACTATTTGTTAATGGACATCATAAAAGGAGGCGGAGCTTTGTTAGTAAGACTAGTTCATTGCTTACAACTCGCATTAATCGAATATTTGCTCGACACTAAGTGAAAAACGGTATCATTTTTATAAATCACACTAATCGAATTTCGCATTATTCGAACTCGCACTAATCGAGGCCTACCTGTATACATATAAGTATAGATATATAAAGAATAGCTATTTGTAATAACCAATGATCTATAGATCATTGGTAATAGCACATCACCATATGGTACTAGCATTGAGTATTAGTCTAGTCACTAAGCCTATCAATGTTTACCTTATTTGATAATACAGAAGGCACCCTCTTAACTGGCCACCATAGGACTGAACCCTTGGCCGGTTAAAACGAATTACAATACAGGTATATGGAATACAATACATATACATCACAAGATAAGCAGGAAAAAAATCACAGAACACTAATACACACTGAATCACTATATTTTAATTTAAGCAAACTCGCTTATTTTTCCAACAAAAATTTTTTCACAAACTGAATTACAGTACTGAGTAAAAATAACCATGTTCACTGCTTACACAAAGCAATAACAACGTCCACTGCTCAAATAAATAGAGCAATTAATAAATACCTGGAGGGTAGAGACAAACAGGTCGTGACAGGCGGTGACTGCCGTATGAGTCATTTTGTTAGCTGAATGACCGGTTAAACTGACGGTCAGTTAAGAGGGAGCCTTCTGTATTTAATTTTAATGGACAGGATTTGAGATTACCTGCCACAAGTTAAATATTCTGTATTATAAATATTTAATTAGTATGATCAAAACAAAATACCTGTTGATCTCTGTTCATCATTCTTAACTAATTCTATATTGATTGCACAAATTGCAAAATCCAATCTAGCTGATGGTAATTTTCCAGAAATATTAATTTTTATCCAGATTTCTTCACCTACGTAAGAAATATTTATTACTAATACTTCAAAAAAAAAAATCATTTAAAAATTAATTACATATACAATATTTCAATGAATACTTAAAAGACTATTATGAAATATGGTGCAAAAAATGTTCAGTTCTTAGAACTTTTTAATAGAAAAGATGTTATTTATAGTAAAACTACAAATATAAAATTACATTCTTGAAAGCACTTGCAGTCTTAAAAGGACATCTTCAGTCTAACTTATGTAACAAGAATAAATTTAAGAACAAGAAAACTGAATTCTAAGAACAAAAAACAAATATCTAAGTTTAAAATAAAACATTTCTTGGAAACCAGTCAAATAGTGCATACAAGTTTAGGAAGGATTTAGGCAGAAAAATGATACAAAATAATTTAGAAAATATTATAATAGTAAATAATTAAGATAATATAAAAATTAAACATCATATAAAACTGTTAAATGTTATTTTAAACAGTTACTTTAAAGTTTATTATTTATACACCAATGTCATGATTAGGGTTTGTCAGTTTTAAAAAACCGGATTCAAAAATCGGTTTTTTTTGGATAAATTTGTAAATTTGAATACCGGTTTTAGATACTAAAATTAATATGTAAAAATTAATTAATTATTTAATTAAAAACGTTAACATTTTGACTTTAAACTGCTTTAATAAATAAAATTGCAATAAACACAAAACATTTTCAAAATGTGCAAAATTCACAAAACATTTCAACAAAGAAATCTAGTGTAATTCCATTACCTTCAAAACTCAATATTGTTGAGTTATCTGGAAAAATGTCTAAATATCCAAGTGCTTGTATGGAAACAGATTTTGATGATGAATACACTGATACCTTGAAAACGATAAAACAAAGTTCAGTAGTCAGTGAGAGAGTTTTCTATTTCAGGAAATTTTGTATCTAGAATAAGAACATTAAATAAGCGTTCAGTGGACATTTTATGTTTTTTGAAATCATATTTCCTGAAGAAAATTACTAAATGAAATTAAAATTTATATTTTATACAGATTTCAGTTTTTTTATTATTATTATTTGGTATGTTGCTGTATATTTTGTTATATTTTTTTGTAGTTCCATAAATGTATAAATAAATTGGAAAATTTTAAAATATAAATATTTTTTACTATTCTCATTATATATATATATATTTTTTTTTTTTGAAAAATTCGAAAACCGGTTTAACCGGTTTTTTTGAAATTCTGGAATTCAAAAACCGGTTTTTTTCAAAAGTCGGTTTTTGTATAAACCCTAGTATATACCATTTTGAAAAATTCGAAAACCGGTTTAACCGGTTTTTTTGAAATTCTGGAATTCGAAAACCGATTTTTTTCAAAAGTCGGTTTTTGTATAAACCCTAGTTATGATAGTAGTACAGATATAGGTGAATTCTCATTCATTAGATATGTATTCTTTCTCCTTCAGCATATACGAGGCAAAATTAAAACGTAACATTATTTATTTTTTTTTAAGAAAGTGCTGGAGCAGATATGAACAAACAAAATATACAAAGTACACATCAATGCTCTGGTTATTTCTCTATGTATGAGCCATTGCGATTAAGGCATTTGTCCCATTGTGGTAGAAGTTTTTGAATGCTCATCGCATAGAAGTCCATTTCCTGTGAGTACAGCCACTAGCGCACATCATGTTTGATGTCATTGTCCGTTTGAAATCGTTTCCCCCAAGAAAATTTCTTCAAAGGACTGAATAGGTGAAAGTCACTGGGAGCTAAATCCGGGCTGTATAGTGGTTGAGAACTTCCGGTCCAATCCGGTTCCAAATCTGATGGTTGAGAACTTCCCATCCAAATTTCGCAGTCAGGTCCTTGACTTTGCCAGCGACATGTGGGTACACATTATCGTGAAGCAGTCAAAGATATCGCACTCCGCAGCCAATTCTTTCAACGACACTCGCCTTTCTTTTTGAATAGCAGCATCAATCTCAGTAACTTTTGATGGCGTGGACGCTTGTACCAGGCAGCCGGGGCGGGCTTCATCAACGAGACTCGTTCTTCTCTTGGTAAACATTTTGCACCATGCCCACACATTTGCGTAGGCCATGCAGTTGTTGCCGTACACTTCCTGCATTTCACTGTGAATTTCCTTGGGTGGACGACCTTTGGCATGAAGGAAATGAATTACAGCTCTTTGTTCTTTCAGCATGGACAATGTGATCAATGACGCCATCTTGCCGCTTGCAACTGCACACCTCCACTAGGTGTCAGCACCTTCACGGCACTTTTAAATGATAGAGGAAGCCAACAAGTTCAAAAAGTATATCCACTTTTCCCACCGCCTACTACAATGTTTTCATAAAAAAATAAATAATGTTATTTTTTGATTTCCCTTTGTAGTTAATGTATCTACTATAGCAGTACTTTGTCGAATCTGTTATAGATTTGATAATCTTTGCATTATCCCAGAGAATGTCTAGGTCTGTTTCATAAGTCCGTTTCTCTAGTTTGGTAGTTAGATTAACCATTATTATATCTCTCTTGTGCTCTACTAGGCATGTTTTTAAGAATGTTGTGATGATTCCAATATATTCCTCAAGATGGCCAGTAGTTTTTTCATAGATAATGTAGATTGTCATATAAATACAATTTCATTCCCCATTTCCTTCTATATTTTAGTTGCCAGACATTGTATTTCTTTATTAATTATGATTTCAGACTTCATTAGAATGGCACCAAAATGTTTGTATGAAATATTAAATTATGAAGCATACTTATTCAAAGACAAGATATAGAATATGAATAGACAAGAAGACTATAAATAGCAATTTCATCAGGATAAAGATTAGTTTATATATTGATGTATCTTTCTTCAGGTAAGAAATATCAACAATTGATATTAAAGAATTAGTTTGATATAATTTAATAAAATTATTAATATCAAACAATTAGATCCACAAACAGTTTATTAAATGTTTTTATATTCTACATAAATATGTAAGAATCTTAATAAATTTTATTTCATAAAATTTATTTAAGATTCTTACATATTTATGTAGAGGATAAAAACATTAAAAATTTTAAGAAATTATATTGTTTAAACAATTTATATAATAATATGAGTGAGTATTATTTGTATTCAAAATTGTAACAAAAGGGAGAGATTTTTATAAGAAAAATTACTGTATTGTGGGACTGGTGGAAAGATTTGTACAGGCTTTTGGCCTAATTGTAGTACATGGAGTGATGGATAAGGACAAGTAATGAGACTTTCTGACAACACTGATACAGAGACTATGATTTAATAACCAATAACTTCCTCTATTAGAGAGATTTCTTCACAAAGAAAAGTAGCCCAACAATAGTTTCATGGAGGATCTTTCTAATTGGATGAAAACTATTTTTATACTCTTTCTCTATGTCTTTAGAATAGGATGATAGTCCAAGTAGGTATCTTCCCTTGTTCTGTGATAAAACAGTTATTTATCTCTATTTCTGCAACACAAGAAACAATCTTTCATTTTTTGTTCTTGAAATAGTGATTCTGAATTTTCTTAGCAGCTGGCCAAGCACTTGTATCTCAGGCACAAAACCAAAAAACTACATGGAACAGACAGTAGAGGAGACAAGTTTTTCACAGTGGAACCAATGTTCCTCTCTCTCTCTCGTCTAAAAATTGACTCGTATTGTGAGAGCCCCAGTCAAAACTGACTTACCGTCTTCACCTTTTTCCAGGAAAAAGCAAGATTTGTTTTCTTCATTTATTGTTTTGAAGAGAAGCGATTGCATTTTCCCATTGTGCAAGAAAGTTGATTTAGTTTATTATACTTATGATATATAACGATAATTAGTGATTATGCTCAAGATTTCTGTCTTGAGAAATCTTGAGATTTATAAGAAAATCTCATTCCCATTCTCAAGAATTTTTTATTATTATTATTTTGGATCCTGATTCTAAAGAAAAATTCTTATAAATCTTGGGAATTAAAAAAATTCTGTGAATTTGTATTCTAAAAATTTCATAGCAATACATTAATTATTTTTGACTCTGTGATGTCTTTGAGTTAATAAACTAAGCAGATAAGTCATGTTTATCCACATCACTTCTACTAACTTTACATTTTGAAAAAAAAATTAGCTGAAACATTATATTTATATATTTAAAAACTATAAATTTTATAATTTATTATAATAATACTCAATAGACATCAACTCGTTAGGCATACGTTGGACGCGGACACATATGATAAATTACGACATCTGGCCTAATCTTATCACTTTTGAAAGATATATTATTAAAATTTATTTAATATTATTCGAGCCATCAGTTAAATTGACTTAAATTTTAAATTAAAAAAAAATTAATGAAAAAGTAGTTTCAATTCTTAGAAACTAACAGAATTAAAAAAATAATAATAATTGAAATACTCTAAATGAACCTAATACTTTGCCAAATCATATCAATTGATACGTATAACGGAAATTTAGAAAATTTATAAAAATTTAAGCTATAATTGAATTAATTGGTGAACTTTTTAGGTAATAGTTTTTAAATGTTCCTCATTTGGATGGCATTGGAAAGGTGTGTTTGGTAAAGTGAACCAAAAATGAATTATAGTGAATGAAACTAACACACCGGTAATATCCATGTAATAGAAGTGTCGTATATCAAGTTACATCAAAACCTGTCAAAGAACTCAAAAGGTAACCTATATGTAAGGGCCATTTTAAGGGTCACTTTTCATTAAGGTATCATTATTGTCCTATGGCTGTTTAATTTCAAATTTTTTTTTATCATAAAAAATATCTACTTTTAGAATTAAGAACATTGAATTGTCTAAAATTTTTCTCAGAATAAAGTTGTAACATTATCTAGTAAAGTTATAGAGTAAGTAGAATATAAAAAAAAAAAAAAAAAAAAAAAAAAAAAAAAAAAAAAAAAAAAAAAAAAAAAAAAAAAAAAAAAAGAATAATTTTACATAAATTCGAGTGAATTGCTTTAAATTCCTAAGTTTATAGATATCAGATTAGATTAGACAGTATGTTTTATGCGTTCTGGAGATTCTTTAAAACTAGGATATTTTTGTGATGCACATTATAATTTTTTTACATAAATATAAAAAAATAAAAAATATTTTATTAACTTTCTCAATAATAGAATTTAAAGATATCGAGTGAAATATTGCATTTTAATTAATTATTTTCGTGCAATCGTTGCAGTAAATGGCATGCTAAAGAGCAGAAGAAAAAACTTTTAAAGCGAAGTAGTTATAGGCCTATTAGATTCCTCGTAGGAGAAAATGTGATCCAAGGGAGAAAATATGGAAAACGATGATTCCGGAAGGTAAATGATACGTTGTAGATAGAAAAAAAAGCAGATTATGGAAAGACTAAAAATGTGTAATCTTCGGGAAGATGTCCCGAATAAACAATACTTCTGGGAAAAAGAGTGTAATCCCAAGGAAAGACTCTAAGATAAGAAATATGTCTGGAAGGAAAAACAAAAAAAAATATCCCCAAAACAAAGATAACTTAATCGAAGGTATACCGAGGGATTGAGTTCCGTCTTGTAATGTTATTTTTTAAGAAGGACGAAAAAGAACGATAATTAAAGAAATGATCTAAGTTGCATTTTAATATATGATTGCTCACAAAGTGAATCATTAATGACGTGGTTCAATTTTTATAAATCGATTCGAGATAGAAAGCTGAATAAACGATCTTTTCTCTTCTCGGAAAATAACAATTGTAATAGTAGAGGCTTATTTAACTTAGGAGTTGTTTTATGTCTACTCCAATGCACCTGTCTGTATCCAAGCGAAGTTTGACGTGGCAACGGGCACCGCACTCTTCTTAATTCCGCTGAGAAAATGGATGCTAGCGGCAGACAAAGAAACTGTGCTTTCTGAAAGAGAGAGAGAGAGAGAGAGAGAGAGACTGCATAGATAGCACGAGCGAGGCCCCTCTCGGCTCGTGCCATATGGCGCGTGTCAGCCGGGGTGGGGAGCCGATACGTCACGTCGACTCCTCCCAGAAACGTTTAGGGGGGCCCCAAACCAGCAGGAGCGGCCCGACGGTAACGAAGGAGCCTCCCGGACGGAATCTTAGCAGACGGAGCGATTACGGAAAGTTTAATTTATAATTAGTCGTTGCCAACGGTTTTTCCGTGACGTTTTTCAAAATCGGATCCTTCCAGGGACATTTAAAATATTGTATATCGCATCACAGACGACGCTGTAACGTTCGGCCAATAGGAGGCGCCATGACTGGAAGCTGATTGGCTGTGTGGCGCCCTATGACCCGACGCTGTCTCGGGAGGAGCGTCATTGGCGGATAAAAATAACGTCAGCCTGGCGAAACGAGTCGGTGTTGCAGCTTCGACGCAGATCGAAAAATCAACACAAACGCGAAGGTGTTATTAGTTACGTGTCTTAAAGCAGGAGTTTTAAAGCATGAGCACGCAGGTAGCGGGTCCCATAGGGATGGAGTTGAATAGGGTGACAGAAGTGAGCGAAAGACCAAGTGTGCGACGAATGTTGTTCGGTCCGGTCGATCATGAGAAAACCAGGAACATATTAGATCGAGAACTGGCGAAAATTGAAAAGGAACAGCAACTTCGATGGAATTTCGACTTCAAAAAAGAAAAACCACTTCAAGGTCGTTACCAATGGAGTAGAGTGGATTCTACAAACGTACAAGTGACGTTACGCGTCACTAGCGTAGCGCCAACGCCGCTGAGTGACGTCTCTAGTCGTATACAGATGTCCGGTGACCAAAACCAAGCGAAAATAACAGGTAGGTAATGTTATAAACGACGCGATGTTTACGGCCATGACTTGACATCCGGGTACTAGCGTGATGGCGTCGTGGCCTAACCGCCACTGCATCGTCGCTTATTAAACGTCGTGTCGCGTTCCGTTCTCCTTTGTATATCATCGATTCGTCCACGCAATGGAGTGCCCTACACGTCAATCTGGCTGCGCGTATAGTGAACAGCTGCTACGTGGGATGCATTTCGGACAGTGTTGCGTTGCAGACGGAGTCGACTATTACCTGTGACATATGTTGCGAAGCGAGGTGCACCAGTTTGCGCGCCATTATCAACGTCCTTGGCCCAGTTGACGATTTTTGCATTTGTTGATTGCGCACCCGCACCTCGACGCTTTACAAAAAAGCCGTAGTTCTTATGACTAACAGTATTTTGCAATCTGTCCGGGACGGGGAAAAGATAAACCCACTCCACCCAACTCCTCCCGTGCAAGGCTGCAGAAAATGGCTTCACTCTGCTCTATTCTCTGCTTCGTGCCTGTTTGCGAGTTGCAGCAGGCCAGATGCATATTTATTTATCCGCGTAATAAAGACTGCATCGAGTTGAAGCCGAGTCGTCGGGGGATCGATCCCTCCGGGCTGCAAAAGGCCGTTAGCGGATCGGTCCATTGTCGGGTCGAGGGGTGAGGCCGTTCAGGAGCCAACGCGTCCCTCTTCCCGCTTCCCCGTGTATTCCGTACGTATTGATCCCCGACAAATTCTTCCTTTCCAGTCTGGATGCGCACGGATGTCTAAAAATCCAGAAATTCAACAAAAATTTAGGAACCTGCGGGTGTATTGTACCCGGAGAGAGAACAAAAAGCCGAGCCAGGTGCGAGCTATGACAAACAGGTAGTGGAAGGGGCGGGTGAACGTTCGGGGACCTACCTACCACCTGCCGGCCCCCGAGCGAACTGCTCTAGGATGTAGCAGCGTCTTAAAGCAACATATGGCCAGAAATAATGCAAATGCGTTTCATTTTCACGCTCGTTAGACCGTGCCCGTGCCAAAAAGTGTCGCGGGATTGATTAAATACGTTTCGCCCCAATGGTCGTCTAGCTATATTAGACGGCCTCGGGCCCTCCGCTTGCAAATCTCGACTTTCACTCTGCTTTTGTTTCTTCTGTTATTTATTAATTGACGAACTTTATTTGGCAGATTACATGCGGAAAAGAAAATCTTCCTGCAAGCTTAACGTTCCCCCATCTCCCAAGTTGAAAGTAAGAAGAACGGCTCCTTCTTAATGAACAGGTAAATTCATAAATTTATAATTTTCTTTCTGTCGTAGATTTTCAGAAAATTGATGAATACTTATCGTTGTAATCATAGGAAACGGAATTGGCCTCCTATTTATTATAAAAGAAGAATGGCGACAGTGAAAGTGTACAAAGTGTAAATAAGCGCTATTTAAAGAAGAATTTTGGAGATGTTCAATAAGGTCAGCTTACTACGATCTCATGTTTATTTATCGACTTAGCCCACCACCCAGGGCGTTACTTCAGGTTAGCGTAGATTTTTGTACATAGTAAAGGATATATACAGTGTGTATGTATATTTATGTACTGTATATATATATATACACACACACATTTATTGTATATGGGAGACGATAGCGAGGATCTTTCGTAAGCCCATAATGGATCCCCCTAGTCACGTGCGTCCCCTTTCTTAACAATCAAAAAAAATCCGAGTCCGGGCAGCTTCTGGATGGACAGATGATCGGACCGACTAGTCCAATGATCTCAACGCCTCGTATATCCCTTCGATACGTATAGTCATTACTCCTGGCAGCCTTTGCAGTAAAAGGTAATTTCGGCCTTAACATGGGGATGGCCAACCCACACACCTACTTCCTTTTAAAAGGTTCTGAACCAATGGGTCGGCTTCCTGCTATTTTCGCAGGATGTTTGCAAGGTTGCACAACTCCTTTTGTTGCTTTCTGCGGATTTCCACGTTTTCTACTCTAAATTATTTAATAGATAGCAAGGTGGATGGGGAGTCACGTGAGTAGTGTGTGAACGAGCAGGTGAGCAAACGCGGTGCCTTACTCGTAGGCGTCACGACGCTGTCAAGTAAGACAGTTTCCACGCCAGGCCCGCTGCACAGGATTTCTGCTCCACTGACAGTTCGACGCACAAACGCTTTTAAAAATTTTCCTTGCCGTGTGCAACGATTACCACTTTCTCTTTTACGAAAATTAAGTTCAGCACCTTCGAGTGGGAGACAAGCCTGTATCTCCAATTAATTCTTAGAAACTCTGAATGCTGTTGTTATTTTATTATTATTATTATTCGATTATTATAATAATATCTCCAATTAATTCTTAGAAACTCTGAATGCTGTTGTTATTTTATTATTATTATTATTATTATTCGATTATTATAATAAAAAAAATTCATTCCATCGACAGATCACGTGATTGTGTGCCGGTAATCGGACGAAATTTTTGTTGTAACTGTGTAGGCATATTAATATTGTTATTGGGTGCATTCTTCTCTTTGTAAACGTGTATCAAACGGACTTATACCATGTGTTTAACATAGAATGGATATTTATTGATAAATATAAACGTGTTTTATTATTTATATGTGTACAATATATCAATCAATACTAAAATTAACGTGATTAAAATATTTTTTGAGTCTTTTCTTCTATGACTTGTGCACTACATTCAGCTCAGAAACCTTTAAGAAAATTACTTTATCGGTACTTTTGTAGTGGTGGAAACCTCTCCAGGGAGCGGGGGTGCACTCTTTTCTTTTAGAAACCAATACCATTTACTGTTAGAATGACCACGTCTTAAGTACACTGCTGGTTTTTTACACAACAATTAAAAAACATTATATAATGCATCGGTCAGCAATGAAATATGTGGAAACAGTTAGTTGTTTTAACGAAAAAAATTGCTAATTTTTAAAGCTGCATACAAAAAATTTTTTTGTTTCTTAAGCGGTTTACGTTTAAAACATATCAAAAAATGTAATATTTTTAAGACATTCGAGCTAAAATTTGTTCTTACATCACTGCTAAACGGAAAATGGCGAGCAGTTATAGTTAACCATTTTGGTTATTCATCATTCTGTCGACCATTATTCGGATAATTGATGTTTACTGAAGATAACGAAATGTTTAATATATAACAGATACTATTCGTTAATTACAAATGACTCCACAGAAATTTTAATGCGTAATCTTTATTTTTCTTTTATTCTAATTGTTTAGTAATGTTGTTACAGGCATTATCATCTCGTACATATACTTCGATTCGACGTTATAAAAACGATATCCATCAACACGTACTTTGTGGATTTTTATCGAAAAGCAAACACGGTAATAGTATCTTGTACCGTACTATGTTATTGAAAATTAATATTTTTATCTATGTTTTCTTTTCAAATTCGAAAATAATCAGTTCTACACCTTTATAATAATAAATCCACTCGTAATATAACGCTTGACGTTAAAACATACCTTTATTGTGAAATTTTTAATAATTTATAACGTTGCGACGGAAGTGGCAACAGTGAATTACATCCGAATAAAAAAAAAATGTAGGATTATAATTTGACTGCCTCGCGTTTTCGCAGTGCCGCGCTCACACATTAAATTCGATGTTAATATGCATTTACATGCATATTATTATCTACTTTATCGAGCACATCTATATCGAGACTTACCATTCATAGCTGCGTGGCAGTAGAGTCAGAAGCGAAAATGCAACGCAGTCAAAGTAGAATCCTACTTAATTTTTTTTATTCGGATGTAGTTCACTGTTGCCATTCCGTCAATTTCCTACCAAAAATAATAATCTCTAAAAAGATGACAAAAATACTCGTGACCGATCGATGTATCGTTGGATCGTCAACCCCTAAAAACCTCTATTGTTCCGAGTAATGAGACAAGAAAGAATTTAAGCTCAATCAGTTACGCTAAGCATTGTTAAAATACAGATTACCTTACTCTATCAAAGAGCAATAACATCGCTTATTACCGTCGAACGACCGAAAAACAATGCGTACTATTCAAAATTTTTAATATCTTAATTATCGTGACTTACTACTGTGTGGAGAGGATGCACCTTCCTTTATTCTCCAAGAACTATTTCCGGAGTTGCATGTTGTTCGACTTCCTTCACTTCCGAACACACGAAAGGATTACGGGTAGGTGTGATTAATATGACGTCATTAGAGGTAATTGTTTCCGGCGGTCATTGTTCGCGCAAAAAAAAAAACACACAATGAGATGGGACAAAAATATAATTTAATAATTTATAACTCCGTACGACAATAGAATTCGAATAGCGTTTTTAATAATTTATAATAAATTAATGAAAATTTCTTCGGTGTCTGGCTGCCTTGATTTTAATGATGTCAGAAGATAAATAAGTCCCAGCGTTCGGAGACTTGATTTCCGACTGGCAAGAACGAGACTCGCACGAGATCTGACCGTTGGAGCCACATCGGCAAATAATACAGGGTCCCGTGGCCGAAGTGATCACTTGACCCTCTTTATACACCGTTCCATCCATAAGACAATCTGTAAAGAAAAAAAACGGAATAGGTAAGTACAAAAAATAAATTATTTAAAATATATGAAATCAAAAGATTGGCAACACTAAATATTGTCATCTTTTAGCTTAAAAATATATAAACCGAAATGCTGATTCAATACTCTTAAAATTTATTCACTGATAATAAATTTAAAATAATAATAATAATACGTAAACAAATTAATTCGTCTAAACTCGTAACATTTATTCATAAAAATTGTTTAATAATTTCGCCAATAGATGGTGCTACGTTATTGGATTGGCATTATAAAGCAATTTTAGTATTAAAAAAAAAAAAGAAAAACAATGATGACAATAATGTTAAACAAACTGGATAATTTAAACAATTATGTAAGCATGAAAATGGGAATTAGTTTTTGACACATAGCGCCATCTGTTATTCCGAATATGAATTATCGAAACGTTTACATGGTAGCAACAGGCTTCATTGTTTTAATACTCACAAGACGGTCTTTCTGGAGAAGTTTGCGTTCGGTTAAAGGCGAATGGTTTCTGTTCGATCGAAGAGTGATTTTTTCCGATAGCGGATATGGCTGAAAATAGTATATTTTATCAAAAAATAGATATTTTAAAGGTTAAAAACCAGACATATTGTTTTAAGACTTACGACATTCGTAAACCGGACAACAAACTCCTTTCAAATAAACGGGTCTGCACTGAGTTTTGTCTGGATGAGTGGGACATTCGGTACTCCAGCAAATAACGTAACCCTTGAAGCAGAAACAATTGTCACAAGGAGATTGAGTCTTCACCGATTCCCCATGCCGATAAATTCGATCTTCCAAGGAACAGCTGGTATCTTCACCTTTACCTATGTGGTCATAACGGTTGCGATATTAAATTGCAATATTTTAGAGAGCATTAAGAAGAAGAAAACTTACCCAGAACGTACGCGATCCAACTCAGTAAGAAGAAGAAGAATCTGACTGCCATCTATCGGGATAAAATGCGTTTAATAGTATAACGGTTTGAGTTTATATAAAGCCGAGCCGAGGAAAATCAGCAACCTTTAAAGATGCAATTAAAGAAGTCAAGAATGAGAATAAGACAAATCGAATTGTCATGCATAAATATTGTCTTTCCGACAGTTAATGGACGTGATAAACGGGTCATTGCCGGTCAGTGGGGCATCTCTTCTTCCTCATTCCTACCTCCGGGGGGAAGTCACTTCGATTATAAAAATTCTTGGAAAAACACTTTAAAATTGACAAAAGTTCATCGAAAAAAAAATTTGCAAATTTTCATCTTAATTAATAAAATTAAAACTCGATTTTTTTTTTTTTTACTTTATTTCATCCAAAAAGTAAAAATTTTATTTTACTTTTTGGATCAAATTTTAAAGCGGCAGAAATCCAGAAATCTTACCTTTTCGACTGATGTTTTCTATATGAAGAGTTCCAGTCTGGAAATGGAGTGACTCAGTCCCTCGCAAAAACTTGTTTGCATCGCTTCCGAGATGGCCTTTTACAACAGCGACGAACTCCTGGACTTTCTTGTTTGCTTTTAATGATTTTAAAATTCAGCTCGCTACCAAGTAGAGTAGTTCTCACCTAAAACTATATAGCTGGAAGGACCATTCGAAAAATTTATTAACTTTTTTTTTTCCCATGGGGCCTTAAATATTTTATGGACTCGCCACCTCTTGTTCTTTTATGTTCGTTTTGTCTGCTTCCGCATTATTTGATTATTCGAGCGAGGAACAAACAAAAGAAAACTTCCAATTCCTTCGATGAAGCGCGAAATGTCGCTAGTCGTTATCTCGTGTCTAATTGGTAAAAATTACAATTTTCTTCAAATCTGTTCTTTTTTTCCTCCCGATTTTTACAGGAACATCTTTGTACACAATCAAAGAACAGCAAGAACAGCTTTATATGAATGCCTGACAGGTCAAATCTAACAGCAGCATAATTCTAGGAATCTTTAAGCATCAGTTGATATATATTAATAACTATTTTATATGATATCAGTTCACTTAAATTTCCATTCATTCATTACATTTTTCCTATCCAAAAGATATTTCTAGCCTTCAAACCCCAATATCTCGAACATATTTAGAGAAAAATGATTATTGTGATTTTTATATACATGTTTTCGTGTACAGTATATTGTAGGATGCATAGTTTCAGAATATACAGTACAGTAATACCCCGGAGTTACGTAATAGGTAGAACCGAGAAACATAACATAAGTCGGGATATCTATAGATTCCCAAACGTAATTTCAGGTACATATGTATTAGATTCTTAAGTGGCTCTTTATTATCAAGAAAACAACTAGCATTAGAAATCAGTATTAAGACTATGGAAGAGTATAATAATCCTTTACCAGTGCTTCTCAAAGTGTGTGCTAACAAAATCTGGAGGTCGCAGAAATTTTATATTCATGCCAGGATCGCGAAAATATTTTCTCGGTTAAAAGGGGTCTTGCCAAATGGAAAAGTTTGAGAAACGCTGTCCCATACTAATGAGATTACTATAGGATCCCATAGACTTAATACTGACTTCCGATGCTGTCTTCAAGTATAGCTGTAATTAAAGACTCTTAATCAACAAATCAGCAAACAAAATATATACAGGTATAATAAAATACTGTACCTGTACCGCGTATAAAAAGTTAGTACCAATCGATTCGTGTGAGGCATCTGCACCTGAAACACGTTCGTACAAGTTAGCGCAAGCGTAAACCTGCGTGTCACTATTAACGCATCGCGTTTCGTGTGGGTGCGGGAGTAGGCGAGGGGACAAAATGAGAAGTTACGTATCTCCGAATTTACGTAAACGGGGTATTACTGTATATGAATTTGGTTTGTTATGAAATCTGTGTATTCGAATTATGTATACATTATAATTAAGTAAATATGTTTCTATAGAACAATAATTCAATTTTATATTCATGTATTACTAGTGAATAATCCTCCATTCAGATGGGAATTTGAAAAATAAATTAAAATATATAAATTTTGTCAGATATTTAAATATTTATTGAGGAAAAAAAATATGAAATTATAATCATTCAATATGAAAGATTAATTAAAATTTATTTTTGATCAATGGAAATGAAAAGTAATATTAATCTTTTAAACTAACCAATTACACAAAGCGTCACGACGCGTCGCGTTGCCAAGACGCGTCGCTCTCCTACTTACTACCGGGTTAGTAAGAACGAGAGCGACGCAATGCGATACTTAATAGCAACGCGACGCGTCGTAAAACTTTGTAAACTATCAATAGATGGTAATTGGCTAGCTTCAAAGGGTTATGTTCAGTTATTAAATTGCATGGAAATAATTGGTACAAATTAAAATTTAGTATAAAATTCTGCAAACATAATCATTCGATAAGCCATCTTGTACCGATTAAAATTACCGGATAAGTAGGGATGTAAATTGTGCCGTTTTCTGATATACCGTATATCACCGGTTCTCAACCTGCGGTACGCGAGACATGATTAGTGGTACATGTATAATCTTGACTTCCTATTTGTATACGAAATATATTTTTCGGCCTACTATGGCCCTCCTCAGCCGGTGAAGCTCTATCCCAGCTATTCTCAACCTGCGGCCCGCATGTGGCCCGCCAAGCTATTACATGCGGCCCGGAACGCACAGTCATGAATTTAATGAAAGCGAGGAATTCTTCTCCCACATGCAAAAAAAAAATTAAAATTCTTATATAAAATTTTTTTTTAAATCTGAAAAAATTAGAATTTTCCTAATTTGCTAGGCCCTTCCTGATGCATTCATAAAGTTTTACAGGTCATAGGTCAGTTTGGGAACAAACGACCTATGGCATTCACGAATTGAGAAGTCAAGAGTTTTTTGTAGGCGAATTTTTAGAAGTCGGACTTTCTTTCACGTGACACCAACCGATTGCCGACTGTTGATATAGCATGTTGCGGCCCGCTTAATGTATCAACCAAATGTATGCGGCCCGCTTAATGTAGCAAACAAATATATGCGGCCCGCGGAAAAAAAAGGTTGAGAACCACTGCTCTATCCAGTATTGGATGCAGGCCATCCCTGCTGGGATTTTCACAAATAAACATCCACTTAAAGCGCTCGCGTTGACATTTAAACGGGGCTGTTTACCAGGTGTTATTATATAAAACACTACTTCGTTAATGCGTTTTACACATTTGAAAATCTATCAACAAGTTTCCAATTGTAAGTTATTACAATGTACTTATGTACGATATTCCGACCTACTACATCGTAAAAACTAAAAAAGAATTAATCCGGGAAATGTTAACACAATAAAATAAATCAAACTAAAACAGTTTGATAGATTAAAATAATAATTACGAATATAACTAATAAATGTCCGAAAAAATTTGGAGAAAGAGTTAAGTTCTAAAACTTAACAGAAAATCAGCGTGGAAACATCAATTGGAAACTTGTTGATAGATTTTAGAAATGTGTAAAACGCATTAACGAAGTAGTATTTACATAATAACAAGCTGTAACACCTGGTAAACAACCCCGTTTAAATGTCAACGCGAACTCTTTAAAGTGGATGTTTATTTGTGAAACATCCCAGCAGGGACGGCCTGCATCCAATACTGGATAGAGCAGTGGTTCTCAACCTTTTTTTCCGCGGGCCGCATAAATTTGGTTGATACATTAAGCGGGCCGCAACATGCTATCTAAAAATTCGCCTACTAAAAACTTTTGACTTCTCAATTCGTAAATAGGTCAGTGTTTCCCAAACTGACCTATGACCTGTAAAATTTTATGATTCACCTCGCTTTCATTAAATTCATGACTGTGCGTTCCGGGCCGCATGTAATAGCTTGGCGGGCCACATGCGGGCCGCAGGTTGAGAATAGCTGGGATAGAGCTTTAGTCGCTCACTTCAGATTACTGGCTGAGGAGGGCCATAATAGGCTGAAAGCGTTTCCGGAAAGTCCGGCTGAGGAGGGCCATAGTAGGCCGAAAACGTTTCCGGAAAACAATATTATTATTAGTATATGTTGGTATATGTAGTGTATATTAATATATAACTAATAATAAAATAGTGTATTTATCCTGCTTCAAGTGCTTGTTGTGATTTTCTTGAATTATCAGAAGCAGCAGAACTCAGTAATTTTAGTTATGCTTGAAGTTTCTTAATAATTTCCATTTGCATATATTTAGAGATAAATATCTGTTTCATCTGTTCATAAACAGTAATGATTACGCCATTTTGGAATTTGATAATGGTGGCTATATCTCCTGAAGTATCATTAATAACTGATTAATTTTCTATTCTTTGTAATCCTATCAAACACTTTTTCACTGCCTTCACTTCTTGAAAGTTTTGTCAATAGTATTCATTATATCAAACTACCATGTATTTTCAAAATTCTGTTATTATTAACTTGACTGATCTACGATTTTCAAGCATTTCTCGATCATTCGAAGTGTTAACCATAAAATTAAATTTTTTTCTTGATTCAATTGGCTTAAAATAAAAAGCTTATATTTGGGTGAATGGATCATATTCATATATCGTCAATCAGGTTTGATTTATGTCGATTATGAGCAGTGTTTTGTTGGAATGCCCGCTTAACAAAGAATTGGAGAAATAATTCGTCAATAAAATCTATGATGTTTACTGCTCTTTATTACATGTGCAATAAATAAAGTTTCAACCATGTCGAAAACAAAGTACTTCCCAGGGATGTTGCTAAATTATTAACATCATCCCTGGAAAGTACTTTGTTTTCGGCGTGATAAGTAATAATTTCTTATCGTCAAAGTATAAAAAATTAGTTCCAGCTTTAAGAATTTGCGAGATCCAGTAAAAATACCGTATTAGGAGCATATATTTTTTGTAAAAAACGTTTGCTTGATTATAAAAAAAAAACATATCACGAATTTACAAAGCGCAGGATCGATCGCATCTGTAACCAGAGCCGGATTTGCATTTTTAGGGGCCATAGGACGAGCAAGGTTTTGGGGCCCCTAAAACTTCAAATCAGCTATGTCTAATTTTAAAAGCTCCTTATAACTTATAAGGAACGTTTAAAATTTTACTTTCTATCTAGCACAGTGGCGTAACTACAATGGTGTAAGTGGTGCCATCGCACCAGGGCCCAGTTCTGAGGAAGATGCAAAAGTAATAATTCATTAAGATTAGTAGTGAGAAGTTTGTCTCAATCTATTATTTAAACAGAGCAGGCGCTCATTTGCCAGATTGCAGATAGCGTTCTTCTGACGTTCTATATTATGCAATGTTTTGAATAAGTTAAATATATCTGAAATTATTTTGAAGAAGTAGAAGTTTACTATTTTAATGATAGATATATAATAAATATCGTTCAGGATCATTCAAAATAATAATATTAAAAAACAACAATTCTGAAGTTAATGAAGCAAGATTATTAATAAAACGTTTACAGATGTTTGAAACAATATTCCTAATTGTTTTGGAAAGCAGAAATAAAGTTTACATCGAAAAGAATAAGCTAAGTTAAACACCACTTTGATGAACTTTGTACAGATGAACGAATATCCGATCCTGAACTAAATTTTAAATATTCCGCTTTCTATAATACAATAGACATCATAACCTGTCAGCTGAAAAGAAGATTTACTAGTATGGAAAATTTATTAGATTCTTTTTGTGTTCTTATTCCATCAAATTTATGCACATTTTCGGAAGAAATTTCATTTGAAAGAAGTATGAAATTGATGATGGAATACCCAGATGATATTTCTGACTCATTTTCTCATCAATTAATATCATTCCGAAGAAATATGAGTTCAGAAATTAAGAAAATTACTTGTATAAGTGAACTTGCTTTTTTGTTAATTATAAAGTACTCAGCATTGTCGTCTACGTTTTCTGACATATACATAGCTTGCATTTTATTTTTAACAATTCCTGTGACTGTTGCCAGTGCTAAAAGATCCATTTCGATTAAAAATTAATTAAAAACTATTTAAGAAGTACAATGTCGCAACAACGGTTATCTGGCTTGGCAGTTCTGTCAATTGAACAAGATCGAGCAAAGAAAATTAACATAAAAGAAATTATTGATCGTTTTGCGGAGGCAAAAGCGAGAAAAAAATTATTTTAGGTAAGTAAGTTTAATAAAAATGGATTTTTATTCTTAGATTTATTAGTACAGATACTATTGTTTTAGCTGTAAACAAAAAAAAAAAAAAAATTTTTCCCGGAGGCCCATTTTTTATTCTGCACCAGAGCCCACACGACTCTAGTTACGCCACTGATCTAGCACAATTCAAATCAGCTACGTCTAATTTTAAAGGATCCTTATAACTTATAAGAACCCTTTAAAATTTTACTTTCTATCTAGCACTTTAATAAAAAACCTTATAAGGAACCTTTAAAATTTTACTTTCTATCTAGCACTAATAAAAATATTTTTCTTATTAAAAGTTTATAAAAGTTGAAAACTGATTGATAGTTTTGGGGACCTTAGAATTGCGGGACTCTAGGACACAGCCTATTGTTAAATCCGGCCCAGTCTGTAACATTTACTTAACCGGCTCTGAAGATGATCCTTGGAAGCGTTAAAATCTAGTACTAATCAAAGATTAATAAGCTCCGAAATAGGCGGCCGGATGGCCGAGTGGTAACGCGTTTGCGTACCACGCTGGAGGACCCGGGTTCGCGTCCCGGGTCTGGTCCCGGATTTTTTTAGGGGTGCTGGGCCCGGCCCGGCGATCCCCGTCCTTCACCATCCGGCCCCCATCCACGGGTGTGGGTGCAGCCCGTGGTTGGAACTGGCCCCGCCCCCTTAGTAATCTCCCTGATTGGAAAGGGGGCGTAAAAGCGTAAAATATGCAAAAATAAAAAAAAAAAAGCTCCGAAATAACAGTTTCGATTTACGTTTTTGAACTACTGACAAAAAAGAAATAATGATTAAAATAAATATGTAATTTACGGTAATTTGAGAAATGCGAAATACAATACTGTATTTAGATATTATCGGACATAAACTATCTGAATAAAAGAACACGTATCTATAATATCTATACAGTACTGAGAAATTTTTTTTCGTTTTCAACTAACGAAAAATAAATTCTTACGGGTCTTGGCAACGACAGGAATAAAAGTTTTTATATTTAGATTGGTTATTTCCATTGTATCCTTTGCAAGATTATATAGAATTTTGCCGGAATTAATCCGCATTCCTTTATATACAGGAAATATTATAAATATTTATAACATAGTATAAACAATAAGCAGTTCTGGAAATAATTGATCTTTCTTTCAAAATGTGTTCATTGTTTTGGAATGTTTAAAGATATGGAAAGTAAAATATGCCATCGAAATCGTTTCCAATAACAATTTTTACGTTGAATATCATAAACATCTATCAAATACTTCTATAGAGTTATTAGAGATAAACTTCAGAAGTTTGAACTCCATTTTTAAACGAGAATAAGCCTCAAGGTTAATTATTGTGATTTCAAAGTCTTCTCTAATGGTTAATCACCGTGGTGAAGGCTAAACGACCGCCATTTTCAAATGGTTGATGGTAAAGGGTTAAATTGACGACATCGAGGTCATTTTCAATGACATGATCTTCTTGTTAAAGTTCATGAAAATCTAATAAATAGTTTTAAGATATATTAATAAAGAATCTGAAAAGTTTGATGTCAAGTCATTTTTAAAATTTAAAAGCTAAAGGTTAAGCTTGACGTTAAGTGATTTAAGTCATCTTTAATCAGGGCCGGTTTCATAGATGAAGCGACGAGACAACCGCCTCACACGCAAGAATGAATTGTAAAAATATGAAATGTATAATGAACAAATATATATATTAATATGACAAAATTCGTAATAATACATAAATAGAAGGAAATAATCTGTTTTTTTTTAATCAGTTGATATAAATTTTTTTTTTAATTTTAATAAGGCGCCATTTTTAAAACTTGCCTCACAATTAGTCGTCCGGCCCTGTCTTCAATTAAAAGGCCACTACGATCACTATCGATTTTTTTGAAAATCTATAAATACAATATTATAATTTAAAAGTTATTAATATAAATAACGATAGCACAATCTTATAAGCCTTACTTTTTCTTTCTTTCTGAAGCTAAAAAAATAAAATAAAATGATTTAATAAGATAATTTAAATATTCAATAAAATTAAGTATTTGAAAAAATAAAAAATAAAACCTAAATAAATTTGAATAAAATAAATCTGCTAATTCGAGATATTTAAATCTTATTTTTATTTCTTTACAGTATTTAATATCGAAAAAGTAACGACTCACTATTATTTTCTAAATCACTACCACCACCACTAGTTCATTCTAGCAGTTCTAGAATGAACTAATTTCGCCTAATTTCTGAATGTCTTTCTTATTATTATTAAAAATACAGATTAAAATATATATCATAAAAATCTATTAAATAATTTTATAGTTGTTAGAAAGAAAATTATGATGATTGAATGTTTGCCATTTTTAGAAAGAAATCTATAGGATTTTTTTTTGCATATTTTATGCCCCCCTTTTCCAATCAGGGAGATTACTAAGGGGGCGGGGCCAGTTCCAACCACAGACTGAATCAAAGCATTTCCACGCGGCCAATCCGGCCGTCCGAAATAGCCTATTTTTTGCATATTTTATGGCCCCTTTCCAATCAGGAAGAATTACTAAGAGGGCGGGGCCAGTTCCAACCACGGGCTGCACCCACACCGGTGGAGGGGGGCCGGATTGTGAAGGACGGAGGGCTGCACCCACACCCGTGGAGGGGGGCCGGATGGTGAAGGACGGGAATCACCGGGGCCGGGCCCAGTACCCCGAAAAAATCCAGGACCAGACCCGGGTCCTCCTGCGTGCCACTTGGCCATCCGGCCGCCAATCTATAGGGTTAAATCAACCTTTCTTCAAATTCGACTTTTTTAATAGCGTGACTATCTTGTAAATTTTATAAATTGTATCAAATACTGTAGTTCGAATATTTTATATACTATAGTTTCGCATCGATATTCAAAAGTCATTACAGACTTTTGAAGTTTGAATGTGAGCCATTTTAAATGACCGAAGCTATAGCATTAAATTATACGACGACGAGGTTACATTTGATATCAGATATCATTACTAATTTACACGAATATATTCTAATTAGTTCATAAATTATTAGAGAGGGATACATAGATAACATGACAATCTAATAAGCCACAGTTTTCCATCGAAAAATAGGCTAAAAATAAAATTGTATTTTCCATATTCCTGATTTAATGTTTTGACATCAAACGTGATGTTTTTTGTAATACTCTCATTATACAAGGCATTATAAAAATTAATCTATAATAAGTTTTATATAGATTTTCATTCCCATCTATAATGCTCCATAAAATGAACATCGATATAACGAAAAGTTAATCTTATAGTATTTAAATGCACATTTATTTGCATGATGTGAGCTAGAGCACGCAAATTTGTAACACGCTAACATTGCAACTTTTTTTAGGTAATTTTGTGATGACACTTTAAAATATTAAAAACTTATTTTTCTGATAATGTATATTTAAAATTTTGCTTCATAATTAAGAAATGTACTGTATGTCTATTAATTTGCAGAATAACTAAATATATATATATATATATCATTAACAAGAGAAACCAATATAATTTTATTACTTTTTTTTTAATTCATTAAATAATATCATTAAAAAGTAATAACTTTAGAAAATACGATCTCCTTAATATTTACAGTACACTCGGTGTTCATAAAAATTGCAATCTATTGAGACTTCCAAAATTAAGTACGGCAATCCGTTTTGGGATTCCAAAATTCTTCAAGTCTCTTGTAAACTTTAGGCCTTTTATTTGGATCATTCAGAGCTTCGCAAATTCTGCAAATATGTTGAGAAGGAGATCCGAAATAACCGTGTTCGTTACTCACACGATATTCTTTCTTCCATTCGAAAAATCGATTGTAAGCAGTCTCGTTGGATGCCAGTTCTAACAATCTTTTTGCCAGTTCGGCTGGAGAAGCGAAATCGTCTACGTGTAGAAAAGAATTGGGTGGGCATAATTTGACATAATCTTCCTTAGGGGCACCCATGACCACGGGTACAGATTCCTTTTGATATGCATTCCACCAAAGTTTCTCTGTGATATATTCCCTACAATTGGAGTTTTCGAAAGCCAAATAAAATTTATAATCCTTTAATGGTTTGCAGTCTTTAGTGAAATGTCCTGGGCATTTTAAATTTCCACATCCTCCGTACACGTCCACTTGAAGATGATTTTTTAATTGGTTTACGTAACGCCATCTATGATTTTGACCTCTGCAATTACTTCCCAAAATGGCCACCATACGATTATTTTTCTCGAAAAAATTGGGCAGCGGTGGCATATTTTGTCGTTCTGCATCTGTTAACCTCACCGTCCTCCCATAAGGTGTGGGAACGTCCGAATCCTGGCGATAAGTCATGCTCCAATTAAAATAGCCGTTATAATCCTTCATCGTGTATTTTCGAGAAAGGTAAAACGTGTGTAAAGGCGATTCGTCAGTGAAGAAAATCCATAGCTGATTAGGCATCCGTTCTTTGGGTAAAGTATGAGGTCCGATGGTCTGGTGCAAGTGAAACATGACGGCATCGCTCTTATTCAGGTACTGATCATGAATCTCCACTCGGCAGTTATGCACCGAGCAATGCAGGAAAGGATCGTGAATTGTTTTCCCATAGGAATACACGAATCTCCTAATCATCCTTTGCCCGTGCTTCCATATTAAAATAGTATAATTTTTTGGATGCTCTTCTTCGCGAAGAGGAACGTCTGTTTTTTCAAAAACATACAAGTACAAAACAAGAATAGTAGTAACGACGATAACGAAGCATTTGTTATAGTATCGGACCCTGAAGAAGGCACTTCTCATTTTCTAACCATCCTTTATCTGAAAAAATATATATATTTAGATTAGTTTTCAACACAGTCGACACAATAGAAAATAAAGAATGAGTAACAGGAAACAGGAAACCTTCGGAATATAAATTAAATTTGCATTATTTCGTTTCCGATATTTTTAGAACATTACGTAAATTTATCATTTTATACAATACGCGCTACAACGGGAGGTAGAAAACAACAGAGAACGGATCTAAAGCAATACATTTGAATACACAAATACGAGTTTTTCTAGCAGTATATTCAAATAAAAAGACCTCATACACGTTGACCTCGTCCGGTATTGATCTGGCTTAGATCGGTAACGTTCAACCTCATTATGCAATATAATGGCGGAAAAAATTAAATAAAAACGATTAAATTTGATCACGTAGATCTCAGATTTATTGTGTATACATAACTTTTTTTTATATTAATTAATACAACAATTTTTTGATACAAATGATCGGAAACGGTTTACAAAAGCCGATGGCAACAAATCGATTACATATGGCAACCACAACTGTTATACTAATCATAAATGTAAACGATAAGCCCCCATAAATTATTTTTTAATATTAAATTTAATGATTTCTTACCTTTTATTTAAACATCAACACGTTTAGACGTCGAGTTAGCACGAGTGGAAATAACCGGAAGATCCAATAGCCGGCGTCAACCGCTGTTATACCGCGCATCTCGAATGCGCACACGACGCTCCATATACAAATTAATCCTCGTGACGGTTGACTGTTCAATTAATGCTTACATAAATTATATTTATATTCAAGCGTATCGTTTGAATGATTATTAAAAAAAGTATTAAAAAATCATCGCTATCTAATTAATCATTATTAAGTTTTTTTTTTTTTTTTTTTCGAAAATAATTTTTGCGTTTTATGCACGAATCGTTTACGAGAATATAATAAACAAAATTAGATTTCTGTAGTCATAATAAAAATGGTGTTTATTTCGTCTGTAAAAATCGCTTTTTTTTTTTTTTTTTTCGAAAATAATTTTTGCGTTTTATACACGAATCGTTTACGAGAATATAATAAACAAAATTAGATTTCCGTAGTCATAATAAAAATGGTGTTTATTTCGTCTGTAAAATCGCTTGACCTTAATCTTTTCTTCTTCCAAGAACACGATCGTTTACACGGATTGCCATTCCAGGGTCGAATAGTCACGAATTATTGACATTAAATTTAACGTCATTTACATTTTAGACCTCCTTATTTCTATTATATTTACGATATAGGTTTTGCACGACGCCATACTGAAACGCTGGAAGGGATAAATTTGGAAAGAAGCCAAATTCTACTACTACTATGCAACGTTTAACATTAGTATTCTTCAGGTTATTATTTTTTATATATAGTATGCTTTATATATATTTTTTTTTCTGTTTTGTTTTATAATGTAACCATTTTGGCTTTTTTTTTGTTTTCCCATTTACGTCGCGCTTGCCTAAATTGGTTTCGTTTATAACTCGTGGGATTTTAAAAGAAAATTTAGGTTACTTCGATGATAATAATAATATAAAAGAAAAAATATCACGTTAGAGGACAATGACGTTTAGTAGCAGAAAGTTATTCATTCTTTTATACTCTTTTGTATAATATAATTTACTCAATTATATAGTTTATTGTTTATTTTCTGCTATAAAAATTTATTTTAAATCTTATTCTGCTAAAAATGAATAAGAAATAAACACGAAACTAAAATAAACTGCATAAATATTTAAAAAATAAAATTCGTAAATTATTATTAATTTTTTGCGTAAAAATTGAAAAAAATATATAAAGTTCCAAAGACTAATTTAAAATACTAAAGTGCAATGACCTTAATATTTTATGGTTGAATTTAATGTTATAAAAAAATAGTTAGTTATATAATTCATCCTCAAATAAAAACAAGTTTAAACTTTTAAAAAAATTTTTACTTTGACGTTTCAGCATTACTTTAATGGCCTTGGTTTTTTTTTTTTTTTACTGGATGTTAAAACTAAAAATTTGAAATTAATGCATTATATAAAGCAAAAATTTTTCAATATAGAAATTGCTGAATTTTTTACTTTTCATTCATTTTATATTTACTGTATGTATTATAAAATTAAACAGTAATATTTTTGAAAATCAATGCTTCATATGTTCAATTGATTACTTATGAAAAAATAATATAAACTATGTAAAAACATAAATATTTTAAAAATATAAAAAATGAATGTGTGTGCGTGTGTGTCATTTCTAATGTGTTGAACTAAACACCGTATAACACTATAAACAAAGCATGAAGAAACAGTCAACCACATAATGACATAATGATCTATAATGTAACTGGTAACGATGCAATCTTAGAAAATAATCTATAAATCTAACAAATAGTAATATAATCCTGAAAAATGATCTCAAGATAATGTTTGATATTTATTACAATATTCTATAAAAATTATATTTTATTATTTATGAAAACTGAAAAAGTGCCTGCTTATTTAGCAATTTTGGCATACAATTTTCCCTGTTTATGAAGATATGAATATGAAACAATTTTATATTTCATTAAAAAAGAATCAGCATATATAAGTTTTTATCTTGTCTACCCTTCCATGAGTTATACTAGAGAACTAATTACACAGAAATCAAAATTTTGAAAGATCTGTTCCTAAAATTTGGGAATCTTTGAGGATATATTTTATTATACAAGATATATGCCTAATAATTTTGAGTGTTAAGTGGTTTCATAACAAACAATTAGTTATTTGAAAAAAGAATGATAGCTCTCCAAAATATTAAAATGTCAAAACTTTATATCTGAAACTAACTATTGCATGTGAATGAGAATTAGTTATTTGAAAAAAGAATGATAGCTCTCCAAAATATTAAAATGTCAAAACTTTATAATATATCTGAAACTAACTATTGCATGTGAATGACATTAGTTATTTGAAAAGACTAGAGATAACTATTTGCCATATACCAACTGATAACAAGTTTATATTATCACAGAGGACACTCTTTTAGATAATGTTTTACTGCAATGATTCCATATACTTACATTTTTCATCTGCATATCTATTAGGCCATATGCAGCATCTCAAAAATATAACATTACAATGGATTCAAATTTTGGATAATCATTCATTTTGATCAGAACCGTAACAATGATTTTGGCGCCCTTGGCAAATATCAAATATGGCACCCCTTTATGTCTTTTTTGCAAACGTGAAAAAAGTTTTGCTTCATGTTCCAAGCACTCTTCAGATTTTTGCTCCCTTGGCAAATGTCCTGTTGCCAATCCCTTGGTATGGTCCTGATTTTGATAGTGCTATTAAAAGCTGGCATTCACATGGTGCTGTTATTAAGAGAGACATTCAAAATTTTATTATGTCATATAAAAATGATTATTTCAAAATCACTTGAAATGTTTTTTTACTTTGTAAAAAAAACTGTTATAATATTATTTTCCATCAGGTAAATTGTCTCATTTTCAAGACTAAATTCCATAAATAAGATATAAATAGATAGCATTGTTTAGGCAAATAAATTTTAAAGACTTCCTGAAATATTTTTGGCTGTACAGCTCTCTTCAGCAGTACAGCCAATACAGTGGTCCATGCTTAACATCATGGTTAGGTTTCTGAACCGAAACGTTAGGTGAAACCAGAAAACCCATAAGCCTAATGTTATAAGTCAGGGTTACATTCCTAGAATGTTTGCTTTCTGGTACTAGAATTGATACTATTTAATAACTTTATCTACTCATTACTATATTGATCAATAATTTAATTGAATGAATGAAAAGCATGATTTCAAATGTAAATTTTTATTGAAAAATGTTACATTCTAGATATATGTTAGAATTTATGATAAAATTATTTTCTAATAAAAGACATCTTAGAATTCATAGATATGTCCATAATTAGATCTTCTTAACATCAATTCTCTATCATTTGTTAATGACAGTTCCATTCCTATCATATATCACATCTCGAAGGCCAATTAGATTGTAGAGAAAGGAGATAAGACAAACCAGGCTCAAAACCTCAAATAATTTTGCCAAGATGGGACTTGATTCCAGATGGTTTAGCTGAAAAATTGAAGTATTGATATTTTCATGTGATGAATCTGATCTATTGACCTTTTGAAATTTAGTTTCATACTGTGTTCTTATGCAATATTGGTAAACTACTGTACATGTATTAGTGCTCATATAAAATATAGTTATCTATTTTTCTATATAATACACTATAAATATTTAACACATTTTCTGTCTCTTATGCAAAGAAATCTAAGAAAATAGGACTTTATTCTATTCCACTACCTTAAAAAGTTAAGTTTTAATTAATTTAGTTTTTGCTTGCGAGGTAATGACATTAAGTGAAACAACATTAAACAAAGAACCTGTATAGTCAGTACAGTATTAATTTTTGCTTCTGAAGAGGGCTGTATGTGCAGCCAAAAATGTTTCAGGATTAAAAAGTCTAAAATTTATCTGCCTAAATATGCTATGTATTTATTATTTGGTTTTTGATTTTTCTAAACCAGTAGCCTGGATACTTACTTTTAGAATAATTGAAGTTTAAAAACAGGCATTTTTGGATATTTTAAATTACGAAATATAAAAGCTGTAGAGTGAAAAAAGTGTGATTATTGCAGTAAGTCAACTTTAAAATGGTTTTGGCTATGCTAAGTGAATAAATGAAGAGTAATTGACAAAGCCAACTTACGTTGGGATGTGAATGGTAAATGTGGGAGAGAAGGCATTTTTGGATATTTTAAATTACGAAATATAAAAGCTGTAGAGTGAAAAAAGTGTGGTTATTGCAGTAAGTCAACTTTAAAATGGTTTTGGTTATGCTAAGTGAATAAATGAAGAGTAATTGACAAAGCCAACTTATGTTGGGATGTGAATGGTAAATGTGGGAGAGATAAGCCAAGAAAGAATGTAGAGAACAAATCTATGAGTATTTGAATATACAGGTTGGCAATCAATATTCCGGTTCCATCAATTTTTCGGCATGAATGTCGGAGTGCATTTTAAAATTTACTGCATTGGAGTGCCATTGTTTTCTGGAGGTGCTGTTTATGTTTTGATGGCGCTATACTCCAGAATCAGATGTTTGATCGTGCTAGCAACCAGGGTTGCCAGATTGCCTTTTTGACATTAAATGATCTCTTTTTGGCATTTTTTAGACATGGTTGGAGTTAGAAATTTTTTTTTTAATATTTTGGCATTTTTTGCTTATTGGTATTATATAAAATCTTTTAATTTTTTTTTTGAGGGTATAGTAATAAATTAAAATTCTGAGGAACTACAGTATTTTATTTAGTTGAATACAGTCTTTTATTTAGTTATTGAACATTAAAATTTCATTAGCTTTTCATTTAGTGTTTAATTTTATTTCTAAAGCACTGTACAAGTAGTCCTTTTCTGTTAAATATATACAGCATATATAAAATTTAACAATCCTCAGGTTGCTGGATTTTTGATTGTTAACCTGTATATAGATTTGAGAGTACTATACAAATAAGAGGAAAAGTATGGAGGAAGCTGATATATTGTATAGGTATATAGCATCATCTGATCAATATTATGATCAGAAACTGCTATATTCTGTCCATGAAGATGTGGGCATGATGCTGATAGTTGTAAAATGAAGGATCGTATAATATTGTTATTAAAAAATACTCAATTTCCATGTGAATAATTACGACTTTACATTTTAAATTTGACAAAAATTAATATTTTAAAAATCAGTATCAAAAAATATCTTAAAAATTATATGGAGTATACAATTTTTTATAGAAATGTCTTATCTATTAAATTATTGATCAATTTAATTTAAAATGAATCAAAACTTAAATCTTTCAAATGAAAATAGAATCAAATGAATACCAATTAGAATGAAAATCTTAAAACAGAAAATATCAGTTAATTTTTTTAATTAATTAATACAATATGACACAACAAAACAGGAGAATCCATAATCAAAAATTAATCAGAAAGCCTAAATGACTTAATAACATCTTCTAATGACCCCTAATGAAAAATTAATAATAATAGGTCATTTAGAATTTCTGGTAATCTGAATTTAAATTAATCCCTAGCTGATTAATTAATTAATTATATATGATCAAACAAATTACAATTCCTAATCTTTAGTCAAATTCTGATTATATTTATAATTGCAGTTCTTTTATCCAAATAATGAAGATCCTGAATATTTTCTGAAGAGAATTGGATTATATAGATATACACTGTTATTTTATTATAGGTATTTATTGCTGTGCAGTCATCCTTAAATTGCACAAATTTGTCTTTATTAATGATTTTAAAAATTTTGATTTTTCAAAAACATTTTTTAAATAATTACTGTAGTATATACTGCAGTGTAGTAATTTTATAATGTTGCTATAATGGTTATGGCATTATTAATAATAAGCATTACTGAAATTACAGTAATGACTAATGAATTATCATTAATAAAATTACTATATGTCATAAATATATGTTATATTAATTTCTATAAAAAACAGATTTTTGTTTGTGTGCGCACTATTATTTAAAAATGTAATAGTAATTAAAATTTTGATAACAAATATTATTCATCATCATGAATCTACATTAATGCTGAACCTGAATCTTGCCTATTTGTTCCTTTAGAATGTGTCACAATGTTGTAGGACAAAATACAGTCAATTCTCTAGGATCTTCCAAAAAGCTGAATGATTAGCTGTTTTATATATCTTAAACATTAAATGACACATCATTTTAAAAACTTTTCACGCTGATTTAAAAATTATACAAACGTTTTTTTGTCCACAAACATCTTTTAAGTAATGTCAATGTTCTACAAAAATTTTGATAAAAACCAATGGCTTAACTATTAAAATTCTATAACAACAAACATTTCTGTGTATCAAAATACAACAGATTTTAATGATTTATTAATATTTCTCTTATATATTATTATAATTTCATCTATCAATCTTGTTATTGAAAATTAGCCAAAGATATGTGTCATCAGTGATAAAAGAAATGTTTATCTGTAGTTTAATGCATAAGTGATATCATATCATTAGTACATTTTTGGTATATTGAATTATAAATCATTGTTCTTAACCTCAGAATGTACCAATGGCTTAACTATTAAAATTCTATAACAACAAACATTTCTGTGTATCAAAATACAAAAGATTTTAATGATTTATTAATATTTCTCTTATATATTATTATAATTTCATCTATCAATCTTGTTATTGAAAATTAGCCAAAGATATGTGTCATCAGTGATAAAAGAAATGTTTATCTGTAATTTAATGCATAAGTGATATCATATCATTAGTACATTTTTGGTATATTGAATTATAAATCATTGTTCTTAACCTCAGAATGTAACATGTTTCAAAACAAGATCAGGTTCTACAGCTACATAATATGCTTTTTTTAAAACAAACTGCAAGCTTAAAAGATAAAAAAAAAGAACAATATTTGCACTTAAGCTCACAAATTTCAAGCATCATATAGTAGTAGTACTGACTTACAATGTTATTTGGTTTGAATTCCTCCATTTTAAGTCAAAGCAGTTGTAAGTTGGAAATGTTTGAAATTTGTGGATTGCCCACCTACCAATATACAGTATATCATTACACTCCACTTTTCATAATAAACTTAGCAAACAAAAAAAAATACAGCCAGACACAAAAAATACATACTTTTTATATATCTAATATATCTTTTTTGAATGAGACGCTGGAAATATTAAAAAGATCAAAGAACAAAAATGTGATTAGTGATTATCCAAGTAAAGGGCTATCCCTACCGTGGAAGTATGCATTGAAACAAAAGATGTTATAGATTAAGAAGCGACCAAAATTGTTGCTATAATTTATTAGAAAGAACGCTTTGAAAAAAAATAAAAAATAAATGCAGATGTTTAATAATTTATGGGTCTCCACGGCAACAAAAAAGAAGTAGATTGATTTTTAATTTGAATTATTTTCTGTTAAAATTCGATTATTGTTCTTTTTCGAAAGTTTTCTTGTAATGGTCAGACTGTAAAGAGAGTTACTGAAAATAGATCGATTTTTAATTTGAATTATTTTCTGTTAAAATTCGATTATTGTTCTTTTTTGAAAGTTTTCTTGTAATGGTCAGACTGTAAAGAGAGTAACTGAAGAGGGTCAAGTTGAGAATGATTGAAAATGTTTTTGTTTTATTGTTTAGATTAAAGAAATTCTAAGACTGCTGATAGTGCTTCGTTATTAGATAAATAAGAACTTTAGAAATAGCAATTAAGAACTTAGATACTTTTTATATATCAGTCTGTTGGTCAGCAACTCAAATCTTTTGTCAATTGCATTGACCAATTACAGAATTTATTGATGCCATTGCTATCATAAGTATAAGTGGTAGTAAATCAGGGATTATCTATAAAAATTATATTCTTCTAATATACTATAATATGCTTAGATTTTGACACTCTTACAGAATTTATTGATGCCATTGCTATCATAAGTATAAGTGGTAGTAAATCAGGGATTACCTATAAAAATTATATTCTTCTAATATACTATAATATGCTTAGATTTGACTCTTTACAAAATATTAGGTATTCAGGTAGCTCTCTACTTTATGAGTTAATTCAATTCTGAAGTGTGCTCATAAAGCAAGAATTTATTCACATATGTACTAGATGTAATGTTAAAAAAAGGATTTCATTCTCAACAATCAAATTGGATCATAATATTGTAGTCTGTATAGTAAGAGTTTCCCTTTATTTTCAACAAGTGAGAAGAGAGTACTTATTGAACAGTCTTGTCAATGATGGAAGGGCTACAGTAAATTTCATTTCCTTGGTTTGGATCATCATCACAGAAGAGATATTTTTTTAAAATATTTATGAAATATTGTAAATACTGAGACTTCATATAGCATTGCTTCATATACTAAAATTTTACAAATATATTGTAGATATAATATCAATTCATATAATAAAAATATCAATGAAAATTATTTAATAAAATATTTTAAATCAATGTTAAATGAAATAAACATTTAAATAAATCATTGTTTTCATATTTCTTAAAATAATTATTACATTATAAACATTTAAAAAAAATGTAGTCTGACCAGAAAAGAATGATAGATAAATTAAATGAAATAAACATTTAAATAAATCATTGTTTTCATATTTCTTAAAATAATTATTATTACATTATAAACATTTAAAAAAAATGTAGTCTGATCAGAAAAGAATGATAGATAATTACTTAAGTGTATAAAAATATCAAGTGATGATAGAAGCTGTATTATAAGAATTAAGTGAAGACTAATGGACTTTTGATTCCCCTATTTAATCTCTATAATCGTGGACATGTTATATTTTTGGACAAATTATCATAAATTAGAGTTTTCTTTTAAATGATTTCCCCGATGGCTCTAAACTCTATGACTTATCCTCGTTTCAATAGAAAATTAATACTTACTAACTTTACTGTGCATAATAATTGACCAGTCATTATACATTATTATTTTGTTTGGACTTTGTTAATTGCTAGTAATCGTCATTAAAATAGGAAGAACTAAGTGATAATTCCATCTTCAATGTTATTTATTTAAAAATCATAAAGACTTTGTTAATTGCTAGTAATCGTCATTAAAATAGGAAGAACTAAGTGATAATTCCATTTTCAACGTTATTTATTTAAAAATCATATCACATCATGATTTTTTTAGGGGAAAATTCTTTACATACAGAACAAAACTATTAAAGATCAGCAAACAAATAATCTATGATTAAACAATGATTTATTTCAAAAACATATCCTTTAAAATCAAACAAATTATAAAGAAATTATTTAAGTATTTTAGTGAATCCTTATTACTCTGCTTAAGTTAAAAACACACAACAAATCTATAAGCAGATTATTGGGAGAAAAACTATCACAAAAATACTTTTTCTTTTACATTTAAGAGATATTTTGATGCCAAACGTGAAATTGATATATCTAGAAGTTAGGGTAGAGAATTTCTATTACTTATACTATTGAGCATATATATATATACAGGGTGTAAATTATCTCCTTCAAAAAAACTACACTACGACGTAGACGAAATTCAGGCGATTAAAATGATATATATCGCAAATTGCAAGCAACGCCGTAAATTGAACCTCAAACTAAGCTTAATGGCGTGAGCTTCGAATGATGGTAGCATTCTTGGTACAGTCATCTTGCTGCCAGTGCACTAACTCGTTGTTGTCAAACTGATCCATAAGAACAGTATACCTTGTCGAACTGGTTAAACTAAATTAATCAACAGTCAACGGCGCAATTTTTCTACAATGACGTTGCAGCTCTTCTCCTTCGCCCTGCCCGGGCTTGTGATTTGCAACACCGAAGTGTTTATATCATTTTAATCCACCTGAATTCGTCTATACATCGTAGTGTAGTTTTTTTGAAGGAGATAATTTACACCCTGTATATAGACAATGCAAAGTGAGGCTTGGTAAAGAAGGAAGCAGTTCTTTTTGATAGTCACCTTTCATTTTGCATAGCAAAATACAACCTGTCAGGTAAATATATTTGCATATTGCTATATAATAAGTTTAATACAATAGAGATTAGTTGCATGAAAAATTATTACCTCCATTATATATACTTGATTAGGTCTGATAAGATAAAAGATTAGATTATTCTTCCTCTCATATAGTTTTGATAATCAAGATTTTATTCCATTATTTAAATTGAAGAGAACTCAATTTAAAATGGAATAATTTAAATTGAGGAAACTTATTTTTAATAAGTTATAATAAATATTTTATATAAATATATATGTATACCAATTTCTTTCACATTATGTTTTAGAAGAACTTTCTTATAATTTGCTAATATCAGTAAAATCAAGTATTTTATTTTGATATTTGATGCATGTGTACATGTGTATGCAAATAATTATTTTTAAATTGATTACACTATATAGATAGTTCCCACCTTTACAAGCTCATTAAATAAGAATTCATAAATCAAGATTCAATTTCCCATAATCATAATATTAAAATCAGGAATTCCATTCTCGACACAGAAATTTGACAATTATAAAATTAAACAAAGATCAAAATCAATAGTACAAGATTAAACAATGATTAATTTACCTAAATAAATGAAAATATGGGCTTTAAGATCAAGCAAATTATAAGAACTCATAAATCAAGATTCAATTTCCCATAATCATAATATTAAAATCAGGAATTCCATTCTTGACACGGAAATTTGACAATTATAAAATTAAACAAAGATCAAAATCAATAGTACAGGATTAAACAATGATTAATTTACCTAAATAAATGAAAATATGGTCTTTAAGATCAAGCAAATTATAAAAATAAAGAAATTATTTATGCCATATTAAAGAATTATTATTCTTCATTATTACTGAAAGATAAGCAAATGAGATTTAATGCAGATGAACTACTATGTTATGCACATTCTGGGAATAGAAGTTATTTACATAATATGCTGATAAAAACAGAGGATGTGCTATTTTCACTTCTCTGCAACCATTTTGAGTTTTCAGATTTTCAAGCAGATGAAGTTTCTGCTACAAAATCAATTTTATTATAATGTATAGCTATGTATGTGGATTTAAATGCTTTTTTTATGAGTAATTAGAATTTATTTATTGTAATTAATGTTCATATTTTTGAATTTTTTGATATGTCATATTTGAAAAAAATTTGTAATTCTAGGAACTCATAAATCAAGAACTACCTGTATATTTAACTTATAGCAAAATGATTTAACAAAAACAGACATTTTTAATAAAAATTTGTATATTAAGAAAAATATTTATAGCTTTATAACCATTGTTTTTCATTATTAAAATAATGAGAAACAAAGGTTTCATAATTTACAAAATATTTATCTTACAACAAATTTTCAAAGGTTAATTATATGTTTAATGTAGTAATCCTAAACTAGCCAAATTTTATTCCTATTGAATTATTTTAGAATTAAACTGCCAAATAAATAATTATGCTATGGTGTCACCATCTAATGGATTAATAATTATCAATTCAATAAATGGCACCAATAGATAATAATTTAAAGTTATTTTCTAGTTGGGTTGAATTATGTTATTTTTAATGTAATTTAATTATTTTAGTTGATTTTTTAATTAAAAAATGTCAAAAAACTGCAAAACTATTTGAATAAATTTAAATAGTTTTTATAAAACTATTTAAATTGCAAATATAATCTTTTGCATATAATTAAATATTGATAGTATTCTATTTTATTCATATTTTTTTGCAATAGTGTTTTAGTTATTTTAAAACATATCATACAATTATTATAATTAATATATTTATTTACATTCTGTATACATTGCAATATGAAAATTTCAAGTAGTGCACATTGCTTCAGATTGTGTGTGGGGTTGTGTTTCAACTTTTTTTGTTTTTGGTTTAATATAGCTACCCATTCCTGCAGCAGCTTCTGCTTCCTGTTGACTGTAAGGTTCCTCTTCTAAAGCTTTTAATCTGAAAAGAATATTTTGCAAAACTTTACATATAATTTTATAATAATATATAAATTTTTTTTAAAATTTAATTATTTTAAAATTAAATAATTTAAATTTTTATATAAAAAAATTATGAATAATAAACTAGTTTGTAAGAAATTAAAATGTATAATTTAAGATACACTTTATATTTATTGATATATATATATATAACACAAAGCCTATTAAGATAGATCTTTATTGTTATCTTTTGTTCTAGAGCAAACTCTTGACTTTAAAATTGCAGTATAGTATATTTCATAGTCAAGATATATTTTAAATAAATATATTTGTGTCTACAAACAATCTATAATTTACAATCTTACTTGAGATTGTATCTTGTGACATCTAATAATATTTTCCCACTGAATGAATTATATTTCCTTAGCTTATATAATGTCAAAAATCTCAAAAAAATTAGCTCTAGAAGCAAGTATATTTATTTCTGCAAAACGTTTTCGGACTCTCTTTAGTCCCTCTTCAGTGTTACACTATCTGTTATCGTTTATTTCTAATAAAGGATAACAGATAGTGTAGCACTGAAGAGGGACTAGAGTCCGAAAACGTTTTGCAGAAATAAATATACTTGCTTCTAGAGCTAATTTTTTTGAGATTTTTGAGGTTTGAAGAAAAGCAAGTTGTGTTTTTTATATATAAGCTTATATAATGTGTTCCAAATCAGTTAAAGTCGGCCGGATGGCCACGTGGTAAAGCTGGGATTCACCACCCTGGAGGATTCAGGTTTAAATCTGGGTCCCACACTTCCAGTTTTTCAAGAGGGGGTCTGGGTCCAGCCCATTGAATCCTATTCTTCAACCATCCGGTTAACCCCATCATGGGTGTTGACCAGCCTGTGATGGGCTCTATAAGTGGCTGTTGCCAGATATAGTATATCCCTTGTGCGATATGGCAGCTTAACCAAATCAAACCAAACCAAATCATTTAAAAGTCAGATTACATGCAAAAATATCAATAATATAGAGAAATCATCACTTTTGAAAATCAATAGTAAAAAATAAATTTTCTTATTTTTTTTTATAAAACTATTACTAATGTATTAAAACTTTATATCTTTTTTAATACTATTGGTATATATTTGTCTACTATATCTATGCATGCAATTTGTACAGATTTATAAAAATTTCATTATTACAGATAGTTCTTGACTTGAAATAGGGTTTGGTTTAAACTCTGAGATAATAAATTGAAATTTTAAACTTTTATATAATCCAAACATCTAGGGAACTTTATATCAAATAATCTAAATTTTTCTAGCCAAATTATATTCTAGATTAAAAGTTACCGTTAAAGTTTCAAGGGCTATAATTTGGCTAGAAAAATTTAATTATTTGGTATAAATTGAAATGATCAGATATGGGAAAAGCCCAAAATTTATGAATTGCCATTATCAATCTCTATTAGGACACTATACATTATTGTAATAAAAAAACTAGAGGAACCATATACAAAAAGGATAATTTTGGCTGATCAGACTATTGCACATGGACTCATATGCATATGAACTGCATTGACAAATCACAAAATTTATCAATTACATCACTGTCATAAGTACAAATGATCATAAGTCAAGGGCTATCTATATTATGCTATGGTTGCACCTATAATAAAATTGACCAATTGTAGATTAATCATATTTTAACACATTGATGCCAGGCTCATATAACATACTAGTTATTAAAAATTCCAACTGTTGCCCAGCATTGTACATCATATGGCTCTGTTTAAAACTATATTTATCGAGTTTCCTGCACAATTTTGGGATTGGTCTATCCTTATTTGTGGCACTATTGTCATTTGTTGTAATTTAATTTGCATTTAATAGATATTAGTTTGTTTATTATATAGAATTTATTGGAGGTCTACTCCTGGTCTTAGGCAGGCAAAAGCTCTTATTTTGGGTTTCTCCATGCAGAGAACTAAAGAGGTGCTCTCACTGCAAAAGAATGAAGTTAGGATTGTTACACTGGCACTGTCATCTTAGAAGACATCTTCATTTAATTGGGATTGCCAATAGCCCTATTTGTAGAAGATGTCAGGATGAGGATGAAACTCCTTTTCATATTTTGTGTGAATGTGTGGCCTTTTCATGGCTAAAGTATGATCTTCTTGGATTGCATTTTCCTGCACCAGAAGATCTATCTACAATCCCATTGAGGAAGATACTGTCTTTCCTGATTAAGACAGGATTTCTTCTGGGATGATTCTGTTAGGGGGTGCACAATAGATCATTAGCAGTCACAGTGCTAGGGCTGTGAAAGCTCCCCCCTTCCTACATCTACATATAGAATTTATTACATTGCTGATAAATATGATTAATTACAGTCATAAAAACAACATATTTAAAAATTTTAGAAAATTAGGAAATTTTTCACAATTTTGCTGTTACAGAATAAAGTAACCATCAATATCCTCTTTTTTCAATAATTACAAATTAATGAATTATAATACAAGATTTATTTTTGTTCCATTATATGAAATAAATCCTCTCGATCTTTAAGCAAAAAATGAAAAACCTATCTTCAACCAAAAAGTAAGAAGATTAATTTATCTGTAAAACAATAACAGATTGACTAAGTTTTAATTTCTGATTAATCAAAATTTAAATGGTAATTTAATTGATGGTTATGATCAATAAATTAGCAGGTATTCTATTAATTGTATTAATTCAGATAGAATATGACAGAATAGTATGTTTTTCTGTTATCCTTTTGTGAGTCAGCAATTAATGAAATTAAACATAATTAATATGCAAAAAATTATCATATCTCACTTAATTTTTATCAAAATTTTTTGAAATTTTTACAATTTATTATGATTTTTATTCTCTTTCTAACAATGTATTTTTTTTTTTTTTTTTTTTTTTTTTTTTTTTTTTTTTTTGAGTTTATTTTTTCAGTAGTTTTCATTCTGTTTATGATATTGTCAAAAACATGATTTTTTTTTATATGAAGATTTGGTTATCCAATGAAATAATTGCTATTTGTGGAAAGTGACTGGTTTTTTGAATGAAACAAGTCATAAATGAAGAAAATTGGACAATATTTTCAAAAAACCAATTTGTATGCAAATTTTGATTAATGAAAATTAATTAAATCATGTAATTAATTCAAAATTACATAAATTTATTGAAATATTGTCATAGTTAATATAAATTATTAATAAAAATGTTTTATCTTCATTTTAGTAATTTTTATTTTAATATTTTATAAATTTTTGTATTTATATAAAAAAACAAACACATGAAAATTGCCTCATCTCACACATAAACAGCTTTATATTTTTTACTTTGCTCTAAATTAGACTCTGATGGTGCACTCCCATGTTACTCCCCATATCACATTTCCTGGAGTATAGTAGGCTTGACAGGAAAAGTGCAGGAAACGAGTGGTAGCAATAAAAGTGCCATGCCCCTTTTTAATAAAAGTGCCATGCCCCTTTTACTAATGTAATTAAATCATATAATTAATTCAAAATTACATAAATTTATTGAAATATTGTCATAGTTAATAAAAATTATTAATAAAAATGTTTTATCTTCATTTTAGTAATTTTTATATTTATATTTTATAAATTTTTGTATTTATATAAAAAAACAAACATGAAAATTGCCTCATCTCATACATAAACAGCTATATATTTTTTACTTTGCTCTAATTAGACTCTGATGGTGCACTCCCATGTTACTCCCCATATCACATTTCCTGGAGTATAGTAGGCTTGACAGGAAAAGTGCAGGAAACGAGTGGTAGCAATAAAAGTGCCATGCCCCTTTTTAATGCTGGATTTTTGTTTACATTAGTAGTTTCTCATTTTTTTGACAAAAATATAAACCAAAAATGAAGTAAAAAAATCAATAATTAATAAAAAAATATTTTATTTTAAAATTAAGCAAAATTTTGGTATTATCAAATATTTTTTTAAATTTTAAGATTTTATAATTTTATCCTATAAAAAATTAATTCTTGCAGAAAATTTCTGTAATTAACTTTATTTCGATATATAATCCAAAAGCATGAATACAATAATCTAGAATATAAAGAGGAGGAAAAAAAAAAAAAGCAAATTTTCCAAAAAATACTCAAATTTTTGTAAAAACCATTTATAATAAATTTTGACCAGAAAACATTTAAGAACCATCAACAAGAATTCATTATGGATGCTTTTTTGAAAACCTTAAACAAAACTGCAATAAACCAATTAGGATTAATTTACAAAACTGTAATTATAAAATTCTATTTTTTGTCGCAGCACATGTAGCATATGCCATCAACAGCATGCGAGAAGTTAAAAAAAATCAAATCTAATAAAATTTATACCCTCAACATATATATAACTATCAAAAAGATAATACACTCATGTCAAAATATTTTAAAGTGACAAATATACAAGTTTTTTGCAGTGATATCATTTATGTGGTAATGATATCACTGCAAAAGATGACCAAATCCTGATGTTTCTCTATTACAATTTAAGAGCATTAAGTTTTGATTACTCATTATAAAACTAGTTTCAATTTGATTTTTCTTTCTTCTTGTTGGATATAAAACCCCAATTATTTATATATTATATGCTTTAAATCTGAATTTAAATTTTAACAAAAGTGCCAACTTATCTGTATTTGCTTATTTGCCTTAAAAAATAGTTTTAAGATGCATTTATTTTTATAGTTACCAGTATATATATATATATTTTTTTTAATAAAATAAAATTGGCCCAAAAGCTATAATGGCAATCAGACATTGAAAATGTTACTTTAACTCAATTTGTCAAAATTATCTGATGATTCTATTAGCAGAGATAAAAGAACATAGATATGCCATGAAATGGTTGATTAATAAAAACAAATTAATCAATCAACAAACCACTAAAGCTGATTAACAATTAACTATCAATTAATTGATACATCCCTAAACTTGGATATCCATGATATTTAATATATATATGATATTACTATATCATAATTGAAATGAAATTAATGCAGATATTGTATACTCTGCCATGAAACAAAATTAACTTATATCATTTATTTATTTAGAATTTATTTAAAATTAAATAAATTCTAAATAACAAAATATAAACAAAATTAACAAAATATGAAACAAAATTGTTTCATATTTTATTACTATATCATAATTGAAATGAAATTAATGCAGATATTGTATACTCTGCCATGAAACTTATATCATTTATTTATATAACTTATATCATTTATTTATTTAGAATTTATTTAATTTTGTTTCATATCTTGTTACCATAATGCAATATTTTATAGCAGGTAACAAAATACAAATAGTCTTCATTTTATGTGCATCACTTTATGAAATTTTGTTTATCTGAAATTAATTCCTATCTATTATTTTAATTAGAGTAAATTTTTATCCTTACAAACCAACGTTGATATTATATTATTAAAATATTTTTTTGCTAAATCTTCAAATCTTTCGGATGGAAATAATTTCATATCATAATCAATATGATATAATTATTTATGATGCCTGATGATAAAGCATAATCAATATGCTTATCATCAGGCAAATCAAACTGATAAATGTTCATGTTTTTATTATTTATTGAAACAGCAAGGATATAAGAAAATTGCCTTAAAGCAGAGGTTCCCAAAGTTTTGCTAGGTGGGCCAAATTGTAAATTCCAAAATATTTGGCAGGCCAAAAAAAACACTTTTGGCAGGCCAAAAAAAAGTGTTATGGAAAAATACATTCAAATCAATAAAAAATTAGACAAAATGGAAAGATTTATACTAATTTTATAACACAGTCTAAAAAGTTAGACACGAGGGAAAGATTTATGCTAATTTTATAGTATAACTGTTCTTTATTTATGACAATAATTACTTTTTATTACAAAACTGTTTAAAATAACACATTTCAAAAATAATTAAAAAATAACTAAATAATGTTAAATAATAGTTCAAAAATAATTAAACAAAAATAACTAAATAATTTCAAATAAAAAAAAGAAATTCAAAATAAAATAATTCAAAAATAACTAAATAATTTCAAATAAAAAAGAAAAAATAATAAATTCGTCAATATGAAGTGTGTGATTTGTGCAGTTGTTGTTTTCTTTTAATAATATTATTGAGCCTTGGTTCTGAGTCGGTTGAATTTATAACACCTTTTGTAGAATCAGTTAATTTTGATCTCAATTTGGATTTATTAATACTCATGATTGAGGAAGTTTTTTCGCATATATAATTGCTTTCAAATAACGAAAACATATTTGTTTAATAATATCATTGAGCCTTGATTCTAAGTCAGTTGAATGCATTCTTAAAACCGCTTGTAAATAGTTTTCATATATATAAGTGCTTTCAAATAATGAAAACATATTTGGAAGCACTTATACATATACTTTTTTAACTGAACAATTTTTAACATATGATAAAATTATTTATTTTTTTGTAAAAATGTAAATTATCTCTATGAATTCAAGATCACGGATGATCTGACATCACGGGCCGCATTTCTAGGGTTTGAAGGCTGCATTTGGCCCGTGGGCCACACTTTGGGAACCCCTGCCTTAAAGGTTTTCTCTGATAACCAAGAGACTTTTAAGCTTTTGGCTATTTCTTTTGTACAAATAGCTCAAAAGAAATATCCTACAAATGTAATGTTTTTGGTTATGAAATCTGTCTAACAATTACTTGTTGAATTGGTTGAAATAATATCAAAGTAATAAATAAATAAAATCAAAATAAATATGTGCAATCATATTTTTAGTATTTGAATTTAAAAGTTTTATTTTAAATTAATAAATATAAGCTTATGAAATATTGTATAATTGTATATTGAAGCAAAAAATTATTTATGATATATTTTGAGAAGAAAGTTAAAGATATTTTCAGTAATAGGTTATCCATAGGAGGAAGAATTCTTGCCTGCTATGTACTTGTGTGAATAATCTTTTAACTACATAAAATGGAAAAGATTTCTTCATTGTTGGCTATGCTGATAGCATTGCCATTATTGATGGGATTTTCCCAGAACTGTATGTGAAATACTACAAGCATTTCTCAATATAATGTCTAAATAGTGAATTAATTGGATTACAGGTAATCCAACAAAAATTGTAATTTTATCTTTTTATAATGTGAAATACTACAAGCATTTCTCAATATAATGTCTAAATAGTGAATTAATTGGATTAGCAGTTAATCCAACAAAAATTGTAATTTTATCTTTTTACATGGGAAAACAATTGATAGTGTTTTTGCATCATTATTCTCGAGAAAAAACTTACTGAAATCAAATATCTTGTATTAAGTTAAATAATGGATTCCTTAGAAATTACATTGCAAAGTCATAATATTCAAAACTATCAATAATGCTAATTAATAAGGTTAATGATTCTGAAAATTCCAGAGTTCTGCCTAGCCATGTTTTCTAACTTTCAGAAAGTAAACTCTGAAAATAAACTAACAAATTTAACACTACCTGACAAAACAAATAACAGGACTTCATAGTTGTTAAAAGTAACAAACAAGTAATAGAACTAAATAACAAAAAGATGTTACTGCATTTATAACTAGTAAATAGAATAAATTCTGAAAACAAAGTTAAATAATAAAAACAATTTGTTGAATTCAAAAATATCTACAAAGTGTTGAAAAACTTTATCGAAATAATAAACTAATTAACTAGTAAGAAAAATCAAAATAATAAATTTATTAATTAACAATAATAAATAATCTTAAAAATACATCTAGCCCTCGATTTGCACGGCAGTCAATTTACACGGTTTCGCTTTTACACAGTGGTTAAATGAAAACAAAAAAAAATTACGGTTTCGCTTTTACACGGTTTTAAATGAAAACAAAAAAATTTATTTTTTACTCAATTTACACGGTTTTTAAATGAAAACAAAAAAAATTTTTTTTAGCACTCAGTTTACACGGTTTTAAAATGAAAACAAAAAAAATTTCTTTGCTAAAGGGTTTGATTGTTTTACATTATGCCATTTATAAATTAAAAGAGTATCATATTGCTTGTTTTGCATTATGCCATTTATATATTAAAAGAGTATCATATTGTCATGTTTTGATTATGCCATTTATAAATTAAAAGAGTATCATATTGTCATGTTTTCTGAGTTTACAAGTTCATTAATAAAGAGTGAATACCGTTTTGTGGGTTTACGAGATCGTAGAGATTAATAAAGAGTGAATACATTATAGTCCAATTTATTTATACACAAAACAAAATAATCTTGTTTCACTAAATTCAAATAAATCAAAATAATAAATTTATTAATTAACAATAATAAATAATCTTAAAAATACATCTAGTCCTCGATTTGCACGGCAGTCAATTTACATGGTTTTGCTTTTACACAAGTGTTTTGTATAGTCCAATTTATTTATACACAAAACAAAATAATCTTGTTTCACTATAACTAAAACAATCTTGTTTCACTAAATTCAATACAAAATCTGATAATCATCTCATACAACACTAATTTATGTCTTTAATTCAGAATAACTCACAGTTCTTCTTAGTCCACTTTCACTTTCAGAATTTATCGCTCACTATTAACTTTTACTGTCCAAGTCTCTCAGTTCAACTAAACTCAACTCATGCTTGCAGCTCGCCTATTTATGTTTGAATTCTTTTATTGTTTTTATTTGTACGAATATTGTTAATTTGTTTTTTTTGTTTTTTTGTACCGTATTCATTTGTACGGAATATTGTTAATTTTTTTGTACCGTATTCGATGTTAATGTTTATTTTAAATTTTCAAAAATAAAAAAAAAATAAGCATTAAATTGTGTCTAAAAATTAATGAACCAATCCCTTTTTTTCCAACCATAAATTCTGTCTCTAAAAATTAATGAACCAATCCCCTTTTTTTCCTTTAATTCTTATCTCATTTTACACAGATAATGAACTAATCCCCTTTTTTTCCTTTAATCCTTATCTCATTTTACAGTTATAAAGGACTTATTCTCAACTTTTCATTATCTTCTTTAGATCAATAAATTGAAAAAGTATAAGCATTAAATTGTCTCTAAAAATTAATGAACTAATCTCCTTTTTTCCCTTTAATCCTTATCTCATTTTACAGTTATAAAGAACATATTCTCAACTTTTCATTATCTTCTTTAGACCAATTTACACGCTTACAATTTAATTGAACATATCCTTCTATTTTGTATGAATTCTGCATCTTGATTTATACGGTTTCGGTTTGCACGATATTTCCAGGAACACACACACACACACACACAAAATGCAATCAGCAATATCATAAAAGAATTGGAAAGTCACTAATACAGTTGACAATCTAGACCAGTGGTTCTTAACTGGTGTTTACCGGAACATTGATGTTCAGCGAACATGTTACAAGTATTCTGTGAAATTATGAGAGTGAGGTCTACTTGAATAACCATAGCATTCTGTACAGTATGCATTTTATAATGTAGACAAGATTCAACTAGTATTTTCAAATAAACTATTAAGCAGGCTTACACACAAAAGCACTTAAGATTTTGCTAGAGTTTTCGACTTCATATTTGTGTGAGCTAGGCTTTTCAGCATAAATGAACATGAAAACTAAAAAAAGCAAAAGACTTAGAAATATTGATAAAGAAATCAGATTAGCTTTATCACATATTAAACCTGACATGGCTCAAATCTGTAAGAGACAATTAGTGCTCAGGCATCACATTAAACTTGATTTAAAAATGTGCCATTTTTCTAAGAGTTATAGTTCTTAACAATGTTTTTTTAATTAATGTTTACTCTTATTTAATGTGTAATGTATAATGTTTAATAAAATACATGTTCATGCATATTTTCTTTACAATAAAAAGTGTTCCATGACTTCGGAAAGGTTAAGAATCACTGTTCTAGACTATACCTCATTATTTCTAGCAGACAACTGCTTTTTATAATAGTGACTCTTATAAGTCCCATGCTTGGCTCTTTACACACAATTGTGCAATAACTTCAATTTCCAGTTTACAAATAAAACACTTCATATCATCCCTTTATTATTTGATAATACTTATTTCCTTATTATAAAACTCTTATAAGAAATCATTCTACTATAATATTTAAGTACACTGCTTTTCACTAATATATACTTTTACAGTTCTGTAAGCAGGATTATTATTATATCTTTATAAATACACTCAAACTGTATATTAAATACTTTTTATTCAATTAATTCGAAGCACTTTTGGCATACTCATTTATATTCTATGTTCAATATTATGTATCCAGTTAAAGATTGTACCACTGAAGAAGGCTATGAATAAGATGAAAATGCTTCGGATTAACCAAATAAAAAGTGCTTAATATACTCCTGCTTATAGAGTTGTAAAAATATTGTAAGAGATCATTCTTTAATTCTTGAATTTGGTCAGTGATATTATATTTTAGAATAGCGGATGAGATATGACAAGTGAATTTGTCAGAAAGAGGGGAGTTTCATTTCATAACTCCTAATTTCCAAGATAGAGGATGTGAATGTAAGTTAACCTTTAAACCAAATATAATATCTAAAATAACAATTATAGAAAGAAGAAAAAAAAAAAAAAAATTAGTAAAGGGTGTTAAATCTTCACAGTGATCATGTAGATCAGAGGTGGGCAATTATTTTCTGCCGAGGGCTGGATAAACAATCTTCAGGATGAAGCGGGCTATATAAAAACTGAAATGTACCTAAGGGTGAATTTAATCTTATGGCGCCATTATGCAATTATACAATGAAATTATTGATGATAACATTAACTAATCTATTAATAAATAATAAAACTACTTTGAGATAAAATGACTACTCACGTTCAAACAAGAGTGATTCTTGCACAAATATATTCCTCTCACCATTACATGGAACAAGAACAATGATTGCGCTAATTTATCTGCACACGTTCTTGTCAATGTCGCTATTGTGTGTAACCACTTTTGTGATACTTACACAAAGAATATAATCGTGTATAAATATTATTTTTAAAATATACCTTTCTTCTGTTATTTTCTTAGTTTTGTTTGTATGCAAAGAGTTCAAAAGCATCCGTAGAAATTTGTTTTCATTAGAAATAGGAAAAATAATTTGTCCTATGAATTAATAAATTCAGATAATTTTCTTTAAATATATAAGTATTTTATCAAACTTATTAATTGCTAACAACCTATTACGTCAAACAAAATATTAGGACTGATTGATTGTTAACAACCTATAACATCAGAATGTTACAAAATATTAGCACCCACAAAGTTAATTTTGTAAAAACAAATTTACAACTTAATGTGAATGATGAAATTTACTATGTTCATGAAAAAACAAATTTACAACTTAATGTGAATAGTGAAATTTACTATGTTCACGGTTAATTATTAGATTGATGCATAATTCCATAGCGTTCTGATTTGGTCTGGCAATACTGCATTGCTGTTCATTTGTTTACTGTTTTTACATTATCACTGTTTATTTTGGAATGTTGTCTTGTGGAATACGAGCTGTCAGCAAGATTGTTACAAACAATTGTTATTTCTTCGCTGTTGAAAATGGAGTGTCAGGTCGAGAAAAACAAACATTTCCGACATATTCTGCTGTACGAATTTAACCGAAGTTCAAGTGCAGTAAATGCGGCTAGGAACATCTGTGAAGTGTACGGAACTTGGATTGATGACTTCCTAAACTCAAAACCAACAGATTTCTACAGATGGGGGATCCAAAAACTACCCCAACGTTGGCAGGAAGTTATTGACA